>JARKHS020023168.1:0-257856 GCA_030143305.2 Amblyomma americanum | reverse complement strand
ACCGATGTGTTCAGATCTAGCTCGTTTCGGTCTAAAACAGCTTGTCTCGTTGTATTAAGCACGAATACATGCTTTTCGCGCAGTTATGAGAGAAAAAGTTTTGACGCGTTTCACATGGACACTTGTAAAACCGATGTGTTCAGATTTAGCTCGTTTCGGTCTAAAACAGCTTGTCTCGTTGTATTAAGCACGAATACATGCTTTTCGCGCAGTTATAGAGAGAAAAAGTTTTGACGCGTTCACATGGACACTTGTAAAACCGATGTGTTCAGATTTAGCTCGTTTCGGTCTAAAACAGCTTGTTTCGTTGTATTAAGCACGAATACATGCTTTTCGCGCAGTTATGAGAGAAAAAGTTTTGACGCGTATCACACGGACACTTGTAAAACCGATGTGTTCAGATCTAGCTCGTTTCGGTCTAAAACAGCTTGTTTCGTTGTATTAAGCACGAATACATGCTTTTCGCGCAGTTATAGAGAAAAAGTTTTGACGCGTATCACACGGACACTTGTAAAACCGATGTGTTCAGATCTAGCTCGTTTCGGTCTAAAACAGCTTGTTTCGTTGTATTAAGCACGAATACATGCTTTTCGCGCAGTTATGAGAGAAAACGTTTTGACGCGTATCACACGGACACTTGTAAAACCGATGTGTTCAGATCTAGCTAGTTTTGGTCTAAAACAGCTTGTTTCGTTGTATTAAGCACGAATACATGCTTTTCGCGCAGTTATGAGAGAACACGTTTTGACGCGTATCACACGGACACTTGTAAAACCGATGTGTTCAGATCTAGCTCGTTTTGGTCTAAAACAGCTTGTTTCGTTGTATTAAGCACGAATACAGCTTTTCGCGCAGTTATAAGAGAAAACGTTTTGACGCGTATCACATGGACACTTGTAAAACCGGTGTTCAGATTTAGCTCGTTTCGGTCTAAAACAGCTTGTTTCGTTGTATTAAGCACGAATACATGCTTTTCGCGCAGTTATGAGAGAAAAAGTTTTGACGCGTATCACACGGACACTTGTAAAACCGATGTGTTCAGATTTAGCTCGTTTCGGTCTAAAACAGCTTGTTTCGTTGTATTAAGCACGAATACATGCTTTTCGCGCAGTTATGAGAAAAAGTTTTGACGCGTATCACATGGACACTTGTAAAACCGATGTGTTCAGATTTAGCTCGTTTCGGTCTAAAACAGCTTGTTTCGTTGTATTAAGCACGAATACATGCTTTTCGCGCAGTTATGAGAGAAAAAGTTTTGACGCGTATCACATGGACACTTGTAAAACCGATGTGTTCAGATCTAGCTCGTTTCGGTCTAAAACAGCTTGTCTCGTTGTATTAAGCACGAATACATGCTTTTCGCGCAGTTACGAGAGAAAACGTTTTGACGCGTATCACACGGACACTTGTAAAACCGATGTGTTCAGATTTAGCTCGTTTCGGTCTAAAACAGCTTGTTTCGTTGTATTAAGCACGAATACATGCTTTTCGCGCAGTTATGAGAGAAAACGTTTTGACGCGTATCACACGGACACTTGTAAAACCGATGTGTTCAGATCTAGCTAGTTTTGGTCTAAAACAGCTTGTTTTGTTGTATTAAGCACGAATACATGCTTTTCGCGCCGTTATAGGAGAAAATGTTTTGACGCGTTAACATGGACACTTGTAAAACCGATGTGTTCAAATCTAGCTCGTTTCGGTCTAAAACAGCTTGTCTCGTTGCAATAAGCACGAATACAAGCTTTTCGCGCCGTTATGAGAGAAAAAGTTTTGACGCGTTTCACATGGACACTTGTAATACCGCGTTGTTCAGATTTAGCTCGTTTCGGTCTAAAACAGCTTGTCTCGTTGTATTAAGCACGAATACATGCTTTTCGCTAAGTTATAGGAAAAAAAGAGTTGACGTGTTCACACGGACACTTGTAAAACCGATGTGTTCAGATCTAGCTAGTTTTGGTCAAAAACAGCTTGTTTCATTGTATTAAGCACGAATACATGCTTTTCGCGCAGTTATGAGACAAAAAGTTTTGACGCGTATCACATGGACACTTGTAAAACCGATGTGTTCAGATCTAGCTCGTATCGGTCTAAAACAGCTTGTCTCGTTGTTTTAAGCAAGAATACATGCTTTTCGCGCAGTTATGAGAGAAAACGTTTTGACGCGTATCACACGGACACATGCAAAACCGATGTGTTCAGATCTAGCTCGTTTCGGTCTAAAACAGCTTGTTTCGTTGTTTTAAGCACGAATACATGCTTTTCGCGCAGTTATAAGAGAAACATTTTTGACGCGTTCCACATGGAGACTTGTAAAACCGATGTGTTCAGATTTAGCTCATTTCGGTCTAAAACAGCTTGTTTCGTATTAGGCACGAATACATGCTTTTCGCACAGTTACGAGAGAAAAAGTTTTGACGCGTATCACACGGACACTTGTAAAACCGATGTGTTCAGATCTAGCTCGTTTCGGTCTAAAACAGCTTGTTTCGTTGTATTAGGCAAGAATACATGCTTTTCGCACAGTTATGAGAGAAAAGGTTTTGACGCGTATCACACGGACACTTGTAAAACCGATGTGTTCAGATCTAGCTCGTTTCGGTCTAAAACAGCTTGTCTCGTTGTAATAAGCACGAATACAAGCTTTTCGCGCAGTTATGAGAGAAAAAGTTTTGACGCGTATCACATGGACACTTGTAAAACCGATTGTGTTCAGATTTAGCTCGTTTCGGTCTAAAACAGCTTGTTTCGTTGTATTAAGCACGAATACATGCTTTTCGCGCAGTTATGAGAGAAAAAGTTTTGACGCGTATCACACGGACACTTGTAAAACCGATGTGTTCAGATCTAGCTCGTTTCGGTCTAAAACAGCTTGTTTCGTTGTGTTAAGCAGGAATACATGCTTTTCGCGCAGTTATGAGAGAAAACGTTTTGACGCGTATCACATGGACACTTGTAAAACCGATGTGTTCAGATCTAGCTCGTTTTGGTCTAAAACAGCTTGTTTCGTTGTATTAAGCACGAATACATGCTTTTCGCGCAGTTATGAGAGAAAACGTTTTGACGCGTATCACACGGACACTTGTAAAACCGATGTGTTCAGATCTAGCTCGTTTCGGTCTAAAACAGCTTGTTTCGTTGTATTAAGCACGAATACAAGCTTTTCGCGCAGTTATGAGAGAAAAAGTTTTGACGCGTATCACATGGACACTTGTAAAACCGATGTGTTCAGATTTAGCTCGTTTCGGTCTAAAACAGCTTGTCTCGTTGTATTAAGCACGAATACATGCTTTTCGCGCAGTTATGAGAGAAAAAGTTTTGACGCGTATCACATGGACACTTGTAAAACCGATTGTGTTCAGATTTAGCTCGTTTCGGTCTAAAACAGCTTGTTTCGTTGTATTAAGCACGAATACATGCTTTTCGCGCAGTTATGAGAGAAAAAGTTTTGACGCGTATCACACGGACACTTGTAAAACCGACGTGTTCAGATTTAGCTCGTTTCGGTCTAAAACAGCTTGTTTCGTTGTATTAAGCACGAATACATGCTTTTCGCGCAGTTATGAGAGAAAACGTTTTGACGCGTATCACATGGACACTTGTAAAACCGATGTGTTCAGATCTAGCTCGTTTCGGTCTAAAACAGCTTGTTTCGTTGTATTAAGCACGAATACATGCTTTTCGCGCAGTTATGAGAGAAAACGTTTTGACGCGTATCACACGGACACTTGTAAAACCGATGTGTTCAGATCTAGCTCGTTTTGGTCTAAAACAGCTTGTTTCGTTGTATTAAGCACGAATACATGCTTTTCGCGCAGTTATAAGAGAAAAAGTTTTGACGCGTATCACATGGACACTTGTAAAACCGATGTGTTCAGATTTAGCTCGTTTCGGTCTAAAACAGCTTGTTTCGTTGTATTAAGCACGAATACAAGCTTTTCGCGCAGTTATGAGAGAAAAAGTTTTGACGCGTATCACATGGACACTTGTAAAACCGTTGTGTTCAGATTTAGCTCGTTTCGGTCTAAAACAGCTTGTCTCGTTGTATTAGGCACGAATACATGCTTTTCGCGCAGTTAGAGAGAAAAGATTTGACGCGTATCACATGGACACTTGTAAAACCGATGTGTTCAGATTTAGCTCGTTTCGGTCTAAAACAGCTTGTTTCGTTGTATTAAGCACGAATACATGCTTTTCGCGCAGTTATAAGAGAAAACGTTTTGACGCGTATCACATGGACACTTGTAAAACCGATGTGTTCAGATCTAGCTAGTTTTGGTCTAAAACAGCTTGTTTCGTTGTATTAAGCACGAATACATGCTTTTCGCGCCGTTATAGGAGAAAACGTTTTGACGCGTTCACATGGACACTTGTAAAACCGATGTGTTCAGATTTAGCTCGTTTCGGTCTGAAACAGCTTGTTTCGTTGTATTAAGCACGAATACAAGCTTTTCGCGCAGTTATGAGAGAAAAAGTTTTGACGCGTTTCACATGGACACTTGTAATACCGCGTTGTTCAGATTTAGCTCGTTTCGGTCTAAAACAGCTTGTCTCGTTGTATTAAGCACGAATACATGCTTTTCGCTAAGTTATAGGAAAAAAAGAGTTGACGTGTTCACACGGACACTTGTAAAACCGATGTGTTCAGATCTAGCTAGTTTTGGTCAAAAACAGCTTGTTTCATTGTATTAAGCACGAATACATGCTTTTCGCGCAGTTATGAGACAAAACGTTTTGACGCGTATCACATGGACACTTGTAAAACCGATGTGTTCAGATCTAGCTCGTATCGGTCTAAAACAGCTTGTCTCGTTGTTTTAAGCAAGAATACATGCTTTTCGCGCAGTTATGAGAGAAAACGTTTTGACGCGTATCACACGGACACATGCAAAACCGATGTGTTCAGATCTAGCTCGTTTCGGTCTAAAACAGCTTGTTTCGTTGTTTTAAGCACGAATACATGCTTTTCGCGCAGTTATAAGAGAAACATTTTTGACGCGTTCCACATGGAGACTTGTAAAACCGATGTGTTCAGATTTAGCTCATTTCGGTCTAAAACAGCTTGTTTCGTATTAGGCACGAATACATGCTTTTCGCACAGTTACGAGAGAAAAAGTTTTGACGCGTATCACACGGACACTTGTAAAACCGATGTGTTCAGATCTAGCTCGTTTCGGTCTAAAACAGCTTGTTTCGTTGTATTAGGCACGAATACATGCTTTTCGCACAGTTATGAGAGAAAAGGTTTTGACGCGTATCACACGGACACTTGTAAAACCGATGTGTTCAGATCTAGCTCGTTTCGGTCTAAAACAGCTTGTCTCGTTGTAATAAGCACGAATACAAGCTTTTCGCGCAGTTATGAGAGAAAAAGTTTTGACGCGTATCACATGGACACTTGTAAAACCGTTGTGTTCAGATTTAGCTCGTTTCGGTCTAAAACAGCTTGTCTCGTTCTATTAAGCACGAATACATGCTTTTCGCGCAGTTATGAGAGAAAACGTTTTGACGCGTATCACACGGACACTTGTAAAACCGATGTGTTCAGATTTAGCTCGCTTCGGTCTAAAACAGCTTGTTTCGTTGTATTAAGCACGAATACATGCTTTTCGCGCAGTTATGAGAGAAAAAGTTTTGACGCGTATCACACGGACACTTGTAAAACCGATGTGTTCAGATTTAGCTCGTTTCGGTCTAAAACAGCTTGTTTCGTTGTATTAAGCACGAATACATGCTTTTCGCGCAGTTATGAGAGAAAACGTTTTGACGCGTATCACATGGACACTTGTAAAACCGATGTGTTCAGATCTAGCTCGTTTCGGTCTAAAACAGCTTGTTTCGTTGTATTAAGCACGAATACATGCTTTTCGCGCAGTTATGAGAGAAAACGTTTTGACGCGTATCACATGGACACTTGTAAAACCGATGTGTTCAGATCTAGCTCGTTTCGGTCTAAAACAGCTTGTCTCGTTCTATTAAGCACGAATGCATGCTTTTCGCGCAGTTATGAGAGAAAAAGTTTTGACGCGTATCACACGGACACTTGTAAAACCGATGTGTTCAGATTTAGCTCGTTTCGGTCTAAAACAGCTTGTTTCGTTGTATTAAGCACGAATACATGCTTTTCGCGCAGTTATGAGAGAAAACGTTTTGACGCGTATCACACGGACACTTGTAAAACCGATGTGTTCAGATCTAGCTCGTTTCGGTCTAAAACAGCTTGTTTCGTTGTATTAAGCACGAATACATGCTTTTCGCGCAGTTATACGAGAACACGTTTTGACGCGTATCACACGGACAGTTGTAAAACCGATGTGTTCAGATCTAGCTCGTTTTGGTCTAAAACAGTTTGTTTCGTTGTATTAAGCACGAATTTTCGCGCAGTTATAAGAGAAAAAGTTTTGACGCGTATCACATGGACACTTGTAAAACCGATGTGTTCAGATTTAGCTCGTTTCGGTCTAAAACAGCTTGTTTCGTTGTTTTAAGCACGAATACATGCTTTTCGCGCAGTTAGAGAGAAAAGTTTTGACGCGTATCACATGGACACTTGTAAAACCGATGTGTTCAGATTTAGCTCGTTTCGGTCTAAAACAGCTTGTTTCGTTGTATTAAGCACGAATACATGCTTTTCGCGCAGTTATAAGAGAAAAGTTTTGACGCGTATCACATGGACACTTGTAAAACCGATGTGTTCAGATCTAGCTCGTTTTGGTCTAAAACAGCTTGTTTCGTTGTATTAAGCACGAATACATGCTTTTCGCGCAGTTATAAGAGAAAAAGTTTTGACGCGTATCACATGGACACTTGTAAAACCGATGTGTTCAGATCTAGCTCGTTTCGGTCTAAAACAGCTTGTTTCGTTGTATTAAGCACGAATACATGCTTTTCGCGCAGTTATAGAGAAAAAGTTTTGACGCGTATCACATGGACACTTGTAAAACCGATGTGTTCAGATTTAGCTCGTTTCGGTCTAAAACAGCTTGTTTCGTTGTATTAAGCACGAATACATGCTTTTCGCGCAGTTATGAGAGAAAACGTTTTGACGCGTATCACACGGACACTTGTAAAACCGATGTGTTCAGATCTAGCTCGTTTCGGTCTAAAACAGCTTGTTTCGTTGTATTAAGCACGAATACATGCTTTTCGCGCAGTTATGAGAGAAAAAGTTTTGACGCGTATCACACGGACACTTGTAAAACCGATGTGTTCAGATCTAGCTAGTTTCGGTCTAAAACAGCTTGTTTCGTTGTATTAAGCACGAATACAGCTTTTCGCGCAGTTATGAGAGAAAAAGTTTTGACGCGTATCACATGGACACTTGTAAAACCGATGTGTTCAGATTTAGCTCGTTTCGGTCTAAAACAGCTTGTCTCGTTGTATTAAGCACGAATACATGCTTTTCGCGCAGTTATGAGAGAAAAAGTTTTGACGCGTATCACACGGACACTTGTAAAACCGATGTGTTCAGATCTAGCTCGTTTCGGTCTAAAACAGCTTGTTTCGTTGTATTAAGCACGAATACATGCTTTTCGCGCAGTTATGAGAGAAAAAGTTTTGACGCGTATCACATGGACACTTGTAAAACCGATGTGTTCAGATTTAGCTCGTTTCGGTCTAAAACAGCTTGTCTCGTTGTATTAAGCACGAATACATGCTTTTCGCGCAGTTATGAGAGAAAAAGTTTTGACGCGTATCACATGGACACTTGTAAAACCGATGTGTTCAGATTTAGCTCGTTTCGGTCTAAAACAGCTTGTCTCGTTGTATTAAGCACGAATACATGCTTTTCGCGCAGTTATGAGAGAAAAAGTTTTGACGCGTATCACACGGACACTTGTAAAACCGATGTGTTCAGATTTAGCTCGTTTCGGTCTAAAACAGCTTGTTTCGTTGTATTAAGCACGAATACATGCTTTTCGCGCAGTTATGAGAGAAAAAGTTTTGACGCGTATCACATGGACACTTGTAAAACCGATGTGTTCAGATTTAGCTCGTTTCGGTCTAAAACAGCTTGTTTCGTTGTATTAAGCACGAATACATGCTTTTCGCGCAGTTATGAGAGAAAAAGTTTTGACGCGTATCACACGGACACTTGTAAAACCGATGTGTTCAGATCTAGCTCGTTTCGGTCTAAAACAGCTTGTTTCGTTGTATTAAGCACGAATACATGCTTTTCGCGCAGTTATAAGAGAAAAAGTTTGACGCGTATCACATGGACACTTGTAAAACGTGTGTTCAGATTTAGCTCGTTTCGGTCTAAAACAGCTTGTCTCGTTGTATTAAGCACGAATACAAGCTTTTCGCGCAGTTATGAGAGAAAAAGTTTTGACGCGTATCACATGGACACTTGTAAAACCGTTGTGTTCAGATTTAGCTCGTTTCGGTCTAAAACAGCTTGTTTCGTTGTATTAAGCACGAATACATGCTTTTCGCGCAGTTATAGAGAAAACGTTTTGACGCGTATCACATGGACACTTGTAAAACCGATGTGTTCAGATTTAGCTCGTTTCGGTCTAAAACAGCTTGTTTCGTTGTATTAAGCACGAATACATGCTTTTCGCGCAGTTATAAGAGAAACATTTTTGACCGACCTTCTGCTAGCTGTCATTCAACCCGGACTGTCGACTCATACTTACCCTCTTGCAGTACTGAATCTATATTTTGTCCCCTACTTCAGTGGATGAAGTTATTTTTATCATTAATTCATTTAGGAACACCTGCTCACCTGGAGATGACGAAGTTGCTGCTTTTCCTATCAAATGTGCTGTAAATATTATTGCTGGCCCTCTTACGCATATTTGTAACAGAATGCTACTTTCTGGTGTATTCCCTAGCAAATTAAACGTCGCCCGCGTTACCGTTTTATTCAAAGGAGGCAACAAAAATGACCCAAATAATTACCGTCCTATTTCGGTATTGCCACTGTTTTCGAAGTTAGCTGAGCGTGTACTCTATAGGCGACTAAACAATTTCTTACAAGGTAAACATCTTATCTGCCCCCAACAGTATGGCTTTCAGGCCGGTAAATCAACAGAATCTGCTCTGTTAGATATTAAAAACTCTATAATTAACAATTTTGAATCTAAGCTTTTTTCTGTTGGAATTTTTCTAGACCTACGCAAAGCTTTCGATTCTGTGCAACATACAATACTGCTCCATAAATTAAAGTCTTACGGGATCCGTGGAGTGGCAAATTCACTTTTGGAAAGTTATCTAACTGCACGGATACAGTACACTAAGATTCATGATGTAAAATCCAGTTTTGGTATGATAAAATTCGGTGTCCCTCACGGTTCAATTTTGGGACCACTTTTATTTATTCTCTATATTAATGACATTGTAAACATTCCATTAATTCCTAATATCATGATGTATGCCGACGATACTAATGTCTTTTTTTCCGGCTCCAGTCTCCAAGTAATTGAACACCAATGTAATGCCTGGCTTGAGGAGTTAGCGGCTTGGCTCTATGTTAATCAACTTCAATTAAACGTAAACAAAACAAAGTTTATGCTCTTCCATCCAAAAAACAAACCATTAGATCATCACATCAAACTATTTTTTAATGACTTTAACATCGAGCAAGTTCATAGTTGCCGGTTCCTTGGTGTGTTTTTTCGTAGCGATTTGGGTTGGAGTGATCATATAAACTACATTAGACTAAAAATGGCCAGATCTATTTATGTTATTTATCGTGTTAGACATCTCCCATTACAAGTTAAAAAACAGTTATATTTTGCCCTTGTACATTCTCACCTGGTGTATTGCAACCTAGTCTGGGGTACATGCAACAAAACTGATTCATACAAATTGCTTTCTCTCCAGAAAAGAGCTCTACGTTTATTAAGTTCAAGTTCATCTGTTGAAGCAAATCTTTTTGAAACATTTCATGTTCGCAATTTCTTTAATTCATACAATTTTAGTTTGGCTCTTCACATTTTTTATAAAGTCAAGCATGACTTTAGCTCTTTTTCTAATACTTATAATTCAAGAAACGTTGCGTATGGTCTACGTTCCGTTGCCCTATCTACTGCAAGACCCAGAACAAATTATGGTAAACAAACAACCGATTATCAAATTATAACATTGTGTAATGCCTACCAGTATCTTACTCAGATTGCTTTAGAAAGTTATAGTGTGTCTGTATTCAAGAAAAAACTGACGATTCTTTTCCCCCCCGGTTAAATTTCAGCTAATTTTGTATACTTAGTTTTTTTTTCTTTTTTTATTTTTTGAGTGTGTGTTTGTGTTCTGTTTCCTTTATTATTTTTTTGAATGTGCATATTATGAAATGTTTCGTTTATTGTTAATTGATATTTATTATTGTCTATCATTAACTATTTTCTATTGTGATCATGTTTGCTCATTGTTTTTTATCTTTTGTCCATTCGGCCCCCGTTTTCCATGATGTGTGATCGGGGTGTAGGCCTTGTCAGGAGGTATGCTTGGTCTACCTCCTTTAGCCTCACCTCGAGGGCATATTGTATATAATATGGCCAAATAAACATACTACTACTACATACTACTTTAAGAACATTCGACAGGGTGATACGAAGCCACGTGAAATCCAATGGGTGTGTCGTAAGTCAATGTGATTACACGTCATAGCCACGTGGTCGTTTGGGTATATATAGAACGGTCGTCGCGAGCGTGTAGCGGAGCTGCCATGGACGAGCCTAAGACGCATAGCAAACGTGCTCGCTTTTCAGTGAATTCCAGTGTTAGCCAAGTTACGCCATTGCCGATTTTATTTTTTTTTCTTTCCTTCCGCCACGTAATTACCGTTTGTTTATCCGTTCTTGCTATCCCTCGGAGCTAATTAACCGGATGTGCTCTACGCCATCACAGAAAAGGCGACCGGCGCTTTGGATGTGGCAACTCGTCGGAGGCAGCCAGGAAATCAGCTCCAGGACCCTCCTGGCCGCAGCTCAGACGCCCCTGCGTAGCCCGGGTACGTTGGGATTAGTCAGCATCCCTGATACCACCCTACGTATTGCGAGACCACGATGTAAACATATGGAAAAACGCTGTGAGCCACTCGGAGACTGCGAAGTGGTTGGCACCTAGGAAGACGCGGGAATACAGGCCCCCGTATGAGGATCGTTCGGCATTGTTCGGAAAGTACTAAGCGCGCGTCACTGGCTGTGGCTCAGCAAATACGGGAGCAGTGTTTACATGCCATTTGTGTAACCCGCGTCGCCATCTATGCCCCTTTAACATGGTCATGATATGTACACCACACACGCACACAACCGGAGGCGATGGAAGCGGCAATGGCTATCCACGCCTTGCTTCGGTGGTTTAGACGCCAGCGCCCAAGGACACCGGGCCTCAGGGTATGCTGGAACGTGCGCAAGTCATCTAGTCCGTTAACGAAAAGAAACAGTAAACTTGGCCCACAGCTAAGGATAAAGTCCAACCAGCTAGAGACAGCTGTCGAGATACCTTAAACTGCCTAACGCACCATATTGAGTTACCTGCTGAATTCCTGTCTACCCGCCAGTAATGTAAACACACCTGCACAGGTGCATAAGTAGGTATTGTATGTTCAATGATCCTGTCTGTGGAACTGCCGCCGTGGTGGATCAGTAGATATGGCGCTCGGCGTCTCACCCAAAAGATCCCGGCGGTGGCGGACGTGTGTACTGTGCTATGACAGTGCACGTTAAAAACCCCAAGCGGTCGAAATTATCCGGAGCCCTCCGCTACGGCATCCTTCGTAGCCTGGATCGCACTGGGGCATTAAACTCCATATAACATAAACCATGGCTTTCAACTTGGTTAGTAGTGACCGAAATACTGATTTATGTCAGATTTAGGACAGGAAGGCGTGTGGCCATTCACAGCCGACATGGAATAAGGGTGGGTGTTTTTAGGGATATAGGTCTTTTGTGGTTTGTGTCGTTCCAGGTATTGTGGTGTCTACAAAACACAAATATTGCGCATTTATAAACTAGGCCTGTGTCTCGCGACCTTGAGTTCTCCAGCCCGACGCCAGAACCATTGAGTCATCAAGGCAGTCCATCAATCACTACTGACCTGTATCAGAATTTCGACTCCAGCATTTCAGTGAAAGGGAAGTTGAAAAGCGGTGGTGTTTAGAGATATTCCATCACTTCTAGCATGTTTGGTGGAGTGGCCTGCTAGATGCCGCAATTTTTTCTTTTTAGGTTTTGTATCTGTACATCGGAAGGAATGATTAATTGCCATGCTAGCAGCTGCATTTTTTGAGATTTTGTCTCTGGACACTCTAGGAATGATCAATTGTAATTTGGTTCATTTATTCGTCTTAATTCTATTAAGAGGCAGAAGTTCTGGAGAAGCTATTCTTCGTCTTCACTGTCTTCAGAGGTAGAACCTATAAATTTCTGACCTGCCTTTACATGCTTGCATTCCCCTTAAGAGCAACAACCTTTCATGTTGAGCGCGGCGGCTTTGGCGTCATTGTGTTCACGCGATGCTGGTGCCTGTTTTACCGTATTTTCCCACATATAGCGTGCATATTTTCGCGCGGTATAAATCTGATTCCTCAGTTTCCCCCACTCTAGAATTGAGTTCCCGAAAAATTGTGCTCACGAAGTTTGTTAGAAGAAAAATCTGCTCTAAATATGAGATGATAATATGAGAATATATAGAAATAGAGAGAGCTTGACTGATCATGGTACAACCGGGCATTGTTATTCGTGTGAAACGAGTGTTTGTCATTTTAATTTGGCATTAAAAAACACTTCAGCTCTCGAGCACGAAGTTCTTGCTTGTGGTGTCCTCTAGGGGGCATTTGATTACTTCGTGGACAAAATCCCACCTGCTGCTTTCTTGAAGCCTGAATTTTGAACTGCGTCATGGTGTAGGCTGACGTAACATTCTCCATGTGCAGGCTGGCAGGTTACCAAGGACACCGGGTCGCATGACGTGCCTGCATCATGACTGCAGTTAACCAACACTTTGAAGTCATAAATGCGTGATGTATTTTGGAAAAGATGGTGAGGATAACAAAGTAGGGTTCTGCTTTAGTCTAACTGGTTGTAGGCGTGACGTCGTCAGACTTATGGGATGACATCACACCCCTGTGACATCACATGGTATAACTAATTATCCTCACTAATTATCATCACTATGACCTTCGTTATTCACCTTCGATAATTAGCTCAATTAATTATGAGCATTGTTTAGCGCGTTACTTAAATTGTTAAATAGGTCCATCAATTAGGGTCATTCATTAGTGCCTAATGTTAACGACCAATGGCTAATGACTGACACGATATTGTTTAATCACTGACTTTATATACTTTACCACACCACTATTGCTTCCACGTTCCGCAGACACATTTTGCGGACACTTTCGGTGCCTAGTAATGCTTTCGCCTTATTAAACATATTCCTTTCTTCACATACTGTGCAGCCAAGTTGACTATGCAGCAGTGGCATAAACACAAGCATAAAGCTCTGTAAACAAAATGACACAACAGCAGTGCATCCTTATAACATGCTTACAACGTCCTTAATGGAGACGAGATGTAAAAAAGAAAGCCTGCTGCGTGCTATGTTTGGCGGAATCCACTATGGGATCCATCCTTGACCTCTGGCTCTTCGCTTATGCGGAACGCCCATTCACAATAGTTGGGTCAGATTCGCCGATGTGTGTCAGAAGTAAGGCACAAATGCAGATTCCTTTTGAGTCAACCAAACTGTACAGAATAACGGAACGTCTCGACCGACACGCTCAATAAGACGATGTTCGAGTAAAGCAGGGCGACAAGGGTGTACAGCTACGGGCTTCAGGAAGGAACGTCGCGAACACAGGACGATGGCGATCGAAGACACAGGCGCTGACTAACACAACTGAAGATGATACGAAGGTGTGGACACATTAAATGAGGGAACTTATAAGGAGTTGTGTAAATGCCCCAAGAAAAAAATCCAAGACGTTTAATTTTTCCCCTTGGATAGCAATAGAAATCCTCCCCGCGGCATCCTTCGTGTCCACATATGCGGAGGTGCTGATTGTCAGTTTTTAAATTTTACTTTAATTACTCTCCACTTCAATTGGCGGTGACCCTATTTGCTGACATTATTTGGTGACGACAGTCAGTCATCCTAATTATCTAAGTGTTCCTGTAATGTAATTCGTCTACTGTGTGGTGTGAGCTGCTCACACATGTCCTCAATACATCTCACTGAACGATCGTTAGTCAGTGGTCTAGAGCGAATGTGCCCGGCTCCCGACACCAAGGACAGCCATTCGATCCCACTCTGTGGGGTAACAGGTGTAAAAGGGTTAAAATAAGTAAGAGGCGAGTGATGGGCGGCGGTTGATGATGCTTAGAGGTGCAATAAAAATGTTGCCTAATGTTTATAATAGGTTGGGTGACAGTATTGGAAAAAATTGATGGGAGTCATGGTATCTACATTTCCAGACAGGCTTCTTTTTAAAGGCCACTATCTCAAGTGGACAGTTGATAATCGCTTTTTCGAGAACATTTGCCACTTTTTTAAGCGAGGCTTGTCTACACTCCTCCTTCTAGCTTCCTTCCATTTCTCCTCTCCCTTTCTCATTATGTCTAAAGGCAAACATCTCGAATTAAAAAAAAATAATCGGCAAGTGAACGGCCTGCTTACGCATGTGGCGCAGCAGATTTGGATGAGGATGGCATCATGTATCTCTGCAGTGCGTTTGTCAGTCGTAGTCGTGACATCACTGATATGATTATAAGTGTGGAGAAAAGGTTTTTTTTTACACTTGAAACGCTAGTAATGTCTCAACAGGGAACATAATGCCTGACTGTAGTTCTGACTGTAGACCTCCGTAGTCTGGCCCTTGTTTTGGGCGAATGCTTACCCCACAGGCCGTCAAGTTTACTTAAACGTACAAGCCGATATCACCAACGGCCATAATTGTTAAAAGTACCGAATGTCAATATCACCAGCAGACTGGATCACTAAACCGTACCAAATTTTATTGAAGACACAGGCTTCACTAGGCTAGGTAAAGCAGTCATCCAGTAGGCCTGGGAATGATCTTTAACGACCTTCAGCCCAACCGTGTTAGACGTGTATGACTATATGTGGTACAGTTACTGGGTCGAACCCTTGACCCCTGACCTGGACCGTGACATTTAGTTGACCTTTGACCCCTGACCTTTGGGTTGACCTTTGACCTTAAGCACATTCGATGGGGAGATGTGAAGCCACGCGATGACATCCGGTGGTGCCATGGACGAGCCTCAGACGCTTAGCAAGCCTGCATGCTTTTCGCTGAATTCCAGGGTGAGCGAAGTTAAGCCACTGTAATTTTTTTCTGTCTTTGTCAGCTCTGACTTCGGCGCTCATGCATCGCTTCGTTCGGCCGAACTCTCGTGCTTTGCGACGACGGTGCATGGTTGACCTAACATTCTCCTTGTTTCGCCGCTGCAGGGAAGCTTCAAACCCGCTGGTCGACGGCACGTCGCTGGATCCTTGTCTCCACTGCCAGAGCAGCCCTCGTGCTCCAGGGCCTCTGCGTCCTGGCCAGCACTTACCCACAGACAGAAAGGTGAGCAAATTGAAAGATGATCCTTTCCCTTTCTTCGGAGAGGATCAGGCCTTTACAATTCGGCGGTGTTGAAGGGGGAGACTTTCCATGTTAGAGATGATGTAGACGAGGGAATATATTTGCAGAAATTTACAACAGTGAAAACTGCAAGTTACAATAGCTGAGTCACGCAGACAGCAACCTATGAACAACTGATCTCACACAGAGAAAACACTCTGCAAGGCCTTACTCATCGACCAAATGTTAAAGCCTAGGTACTTGTCGAAGTACAGTCGGGGACAAAAGTCTCTGAACCACGCGTTCCTCAAACGAAGCCGATAGCTCTGTTATTATCCGGCGGCTGTAGACCATACTTGTGGAGATGTAAGAACAAAACTCTGACTTTTACCTCGAATAATGAAGTTACGAAGACCCCTTCATCCTTAATAGCAGTAAGCGATAGCATTACAGGTCCTTCCCACTCACGTACACCCTCTACTTCGCTTAGGTTATCCCTACGCACCCTTATATGCGCAGTTTTTGATTCTCACTTTTTTCACCCCGCCGCGGTGGCCCAGTAGTTAAGGGGGCTCGGCTGCTGACCCGAAATACGCCGGTTCGAGCCCGGCCGCGGGAAGGCGTAAAGGCAGGCGTGACTTCAAAGAAGGGAGGGGGGGCGGGGAGCCGGGGTGTTTAATCCGATTTAATTAGAGAAATCGGCCGCACAGGACAATAATTTGCCGTTTCTAAGAACGTCCGTAACGTGTATATATGTTTCCCTGGTAGAGAGACGAGTTCAAATTTCTCTTTAGTGCACCTTTAAGCTGCGCCTGTTTCCAAATCCAAACCGTCAAACAGCGGCTTAACATCGCCCCTTACATTAAAATGGCGTTTTTGCGACAACGGATAAAAATGCATCTAAAAAGCGCACACTTCCGCTGCTTCCGTTGCACGACTGACTATAGCTCATTGAATTTAAACGCGAAAGACAGCAGTTCGAAACCTCAATCTCGGCCGCGGCGGCGACGTTCAGTAGGTGGTGCCTGTGAGTTGAACGACATGAGCGCACATTGAAGAAGCCTACACGTGGCCTAAGTTAATCCGAGCCCTCCAATACGGCGTCCCTCGTAGCCCCTGTGTCGCTTCGACACGTTTAAACCCTACAATTCACAGTTTTACTTTTTGAGTTTTTTAACTTGTTCCGAGAACGTGTGCTACTTTTTACTTTGCTTGTTCATATGTTTCCTACTTTTCACAAACGCCTAACGCCCACGCAAATAATTTTCCATTCACTCTGGGTGTCAACTACCGTCTTTCGTTGCACACATGGGTGGGTTCGTGAAACCAGAAGTAGTGGCGTTTTACCTTTGACAGAATAGAATTAGGCGCGGCTACTCCGTATAAAAATGGTCTATAGACAGTCTATAGACTTCTTATAGACTATACTGCCTTCGTACAGATATTTATTTTTGTCTTTTCGTAGACTATAGACTGTCTATAGAGAAAAGTCGACTACAGGTGTACAGCCATAAATCTATAGATTTATCTATAGATTTATGGATTTGTCTAGGATTTGTCTATAGATAGTCTATACACTTTATAGTCCGAAGTCTATGGACAGGCTATAAACTGTCTAAACAAAATTTATAAGGGCCGAGTCCACGGGACCTAATCATAACAGCGTAGGTCACGCATTTCGATTGAGGCGAAATGCAAAAACTCCACGTGCTGTGCGAATTAAGCGATCTTTGACGAATCTGAGCTGGTCGAAATTAATTTTAAAACATCATCCACTCCAGCATCTCTCATAGCCCATGTGCAGTGTCTGCATATTGAACCTGACATACTGGTGCAAAATGAAATATTGAGTTCGGATTGGCTCACCTGAGAACCTGAAGAAGCTGTTTTTGGGAGCATGCAGAACATGTCCTAGACTTTTGTTGTGATGAAGAAAGTAACTTTCTTTGCTTTCTTGGAGCAAAAGTGAGTAAAGTGTGATATGCCTTCCAGCTAATTAAACAAGATTTGCTCATTGCCTTTTCAGGAATGCTACCGGCGCTTTGGATGTGGGCTCTGACCGTAGGCGCCCGGGTATACAGACCCGGGATCATCTAGACCGTCTCTCCGTCTGCCATCCAGCAAACAAAAAAAGTTGGCATTAGTCATTGTATCTGCCATTTGCCTACGTATCGTAAAACGAAGAAGTAACTCCATTTAAAAATTTCGAACCACTCGATTACTGCTTCGCCCCGCGACGCCTGGTTGCACGCGGAGACACCGGCCGCCATGCGGGGATCGTTCGGCGCAATTCAGAAAATCAAAAGTGCCCATCGCTGGCTATGGCTCAGCCAATAGGAAAATAGTCGTTATACAGGGTGTTTCACCTAAGGCTTTACATAAATTTTAAAATGTGCTTTTTTGAGTTCGAAGAGGGCTTTTCCCTTCCCGGAAGAGGCATGTAGTGATCTCAGGGGACTTTAATATCGATCTTAACTCTAATAACCCTGCTAAAGTTCAACTTCTTGAAATTATGCTTCAAAATGGTTGTGAGAACGTCATTGAACAGCCTACGAGAGTCACATCGAATACAAGTACGCTGATCGACTTATGTTTCACAGATTTTTCTAAGTCTGCTAGTTGCTCCGGTGTACTTTGTTCAGGATTGAGCGATCATCTACCAATTTTTGTAGCATTACCGATCGCCACGCGTACACAGTGCACAAATAATACTATCCGTATCATCAATGACGGCGGTAAAAAGACCTTTCATTCACTTGTTGAAAACTTGAACTGGGCGAACGTATATAAGGAACCCGATCCATCTGTATCCTACGATATTTTTATGTCCGAATTACAAATTTGTTACGATGCTGCTTTCCCACTCACAACAATTGTTCGGCACAAGAAAGCAAGAAAAGAATGGATTACGAATGACCTTTTCAAGCGCATAAAACACAAGGATAAGATGTTCGAACAGTTTCTGCGGACGCGTGATATTGCAAAGCTGCAAGAATTCAAGCAGTTCAGAAACAAACTTAGCTCTGACTTAAAAAAAGCCAAGTGTAGATTCTATCAACATAAGTTTGAAAAGTGCGCAGATAACCCCCGAAAAACATGGAAACAATTCAATGAACTAAACGCTACGCACGTTTCTGGTATACCATTTGAATTAATTAGCCACTTATTCGGAGCAAAACTTAGTTAACCTTATCAATGATCATCTAGCTAACGCAGGTGATGGAAACTTTTCATCTCTTTCATTGCCTCACAGCAGTCTGGAGAGATATATAGGGCAGATGCTGCTTGGAAGTGCATTTTTAGCGCCCACTTCTGAGGTTGAGATAAACCTTATCATAAACTCGTTCGATAACCGATCGGCAGCTGGCCAGGACGACATTAAAGCCGCACCTATAAAAGAAATTGCCCACTTAATCTCAGAACCGCTCGCTTACATCTGCAACCGCATACTTGCTTCGGGAATCTTTCCTGCGAAAATGAAGATAGCTCGTGTCGTCGTCATTCACAAGGGAGGAACATACAGTGACCTGAACAACTATAGGCCGATTTCAGTTTTGCCTCTTTTTTCGAAAGTGATTGAACGTGTCATACACAAACGCCTCGACAACTTTTTTGTTGCAAAAAACATCATATCAAAAAAGCAGTACGGGTTCCAGAAAGGAAGATCAACTGAAATGGCCCTCGTACAAATAAAAAATAAAATAATTAAAAATATTGAGGATAAGCTTTACACCGTTGGAATATTTCTAGATTTTCGCAAGGCCTTCGATTCCATCAAACATCATATTTTGCTAAGAAAACTGGAAATATGTGGAATTAGGGGCATAGCACTTCAGCTCATGCGCAGTTACCTTGAGTCGCGTTTTCAGTTCGTATGCCTACATGGCTATAAATCAAACCCAAAGACTGTAAAATATGGTGTACCGCAAGGATCTATATTAGGCCCTTTGCTCTTCTTGATCTATATAAACGATATAGTTAACATTCCTCAAACTGATGATATAGTATTATATGCAGACGATACGAATGTATTCTTCTCTGGAACAAATCTTAAAGAACTTGAAAACACTGCTAACACGTGGCTATTAAATCTTGGTGTATGGCTAAACTTAAATAGTCTTGAACTCAACGAGAAAAAAACTAAACTTATGCTTTTTTGTGCAAAAAACAAGCCAATTGATTACGATTTTAAGCTTCGTTACGGCTCTTGCTACCTTGAGCGTGTCAGCTCCCATTCCTTTCTAGGAGTTAAATTCCATCACAGCCTAGGCTGGAGCGACCACATAGACCACACCCGTGTCAAGATAGCGAGAGCTATTGGTATGCTTTCCCGGCTTCGAGATCTTATACCTTGCTCGCTGAAAAGACAGTTGTATTTCTCTCTTATCCATTCTCGCATCAGTTATTGTCTTCTTATCTGGGGTACTTGTAACAAAACTGACTCAGAAAAAATATCAGCCCTGCAGTCGCGTGCAGCTCGGTTTCTTTTACCTGCAGGAAACAACACAAATAGTTGCTCGGCAAATACACAGTCTCGAATGATCCCTGTGAAAACCATGTATGAACTCAAAATATGTGTGTTTATTTATAACGAAATAAAAACAAATTACATAAATTTTTTTAACACGTACCTAAATAGATCTACTGGTTACAGCTTGCGTCAGACTTCTGTTGTGGTAAATAGGCCTCGTACTAACTACGGAACACAATCAATTGAGCACCAAATCATGTTGATGTGTAATTCTCATCCGTTTGTAATAGATGCAGCTCAAAATAGTTCCACGCCCAGGGGTTTTAAACGCATCTGTTCGTCTTTCTTTTTGTTTAACGTTGTGTCCTAGACGACCAAATGCTTACTTCTGGTTCTGTTTGATGTAATATTATGTCGGTTCGAACAACCCTAATGTATTGCATTTCTGTACCATTTTTGTATATGATTTCGTGTGTATTATTATTTTATTATCTGTATATATTTACAAGAATTGTTTATGATGCGTCTGTTGTGTAAGTGATGGCAAGGACAGCCTTTTTTTGTTGTGTAATGCAATACCGCTCCTGCTGCTGTACCCAAGCGAGGACAAGACCCAGTCAGGAGGTTTAGCACCTCATTTTGTCTTGCCTCGTGGGAAATACCTGTATGTTGCCCAAAGGAGAAATAAACAAAAATAAACAAAAAAAAACATCTTTAGACAGTCTATAATCTACAGACTCTCTATAGACGAACCCTAAAGAAGAGTCTGAAGGCAATACAAATACTATAGCCAGTCTATGCACAATCTATAGATTTTGGCCGGCCATTCACTTTCAGTAGACTCTTGCCTATATACAGTCTATAAACTTTCATTAGACAAAAATATCTATACGAAGGCAATAGAGTCTATAAGAAGTCAATAAATTTTCTATAGACTATTTTTATAAAGGTTTTCATTACGCCCTTCATTACGGCCGTCCCTCATAGCCTGAGTCGCTTTGGGACATTAAACCCCCGTAAACCAAACCAGTTAACTTTTTAACTATTACTCTTTTAACTGAGAGGCATGTAGCCAGCCTTAGTTAATATCCATGGCAGTTTTTAGAATTTCAAAAGCTCTGTTACCCTCGGTGCTGTGGCCCAACAAATTCAGGCTACACCGCGCCAAAATACACGCGCCTTCGAGACGCTTGCAGGCAAAGCAACCTCTCCAGAGCACGTAACTCGTCGAAATAAATAGCCCGGCTGGGCCACAGCGCAGAGGGTAACAGGGTTTTCAAAATTGTAAAAACTGATATGGACATTAACTACAGTGGGGTACAGTTCAATTTTTTCTTCCTGACAGATAATTTTTATCCATCTTTTTAAAGATTAAGATCATGCAAATTTATAGCTTACCCTAGGAGTGTGCTACTTTTTAGATTGCATGGCGAGATGTTTTCAAGGCAAAATCACTCTTTGAAGAATTGGCTAGAAAAGAATTTTTACCTTTTTTTTATAAGCCAAAGGTTACCGGCCCGCAAAGCATTTACCATTCATCTTGAGTGCCTGCTAACTCGCACAGGAGCCCGGGATGTGAAACCGGAAGTAGCGGCGTTATGCATTTGACGGAACGGAAATACGCATCGGCTACTGGGTCCAAGACCACGGGAACGAATCCCGGCATCGGGAGTAATTAATAATTGGCAAACACCATCCACTACGACGGCTCCCATAGCCTCTGTGCAGTATGTGGATGTTAAACCCGGCACGCTAGTGCAACATAAATATTGAGATTCGTTTGGCTCTTAGAACCCGAAGAAGCCATTGTTTAGGAGCAGAAGTATGTCCTAGGGTTTGTTACGTCTTCTTGCTAATTAACCCGATTTGCTCATTGCCTTTTCAGGGAGGCTACCGGCGCTTTGGATGTGGCCGCTGACCGCAGGCGCTCGGGGACGCACTCTCCGGACCATCATTACCGTAGCTCCGGCAGCCATCCAGCAACACAGAAAGGTTGGCATTGGTCGGCTCTCTCTTAAAGTCGCCTACGGATCGTAAAACGACGAAGTAACGCCATGGGAAAGCTTTTCGAACCCAGACAGATTCGCATTGGCGCTACTCAAAGGACACGGTGACATAAGCCACCATACGAGGATCGTTCGGCGCCTTTCGGGGAGTCAAAAGCGCGCGTCGTTGTTGGGTGCGGCTCAACCAGTGCGAGAACAGTCGTTAGATGTCGTTTGTGCAACACGCGCCGTGATATGTGCCGTCATAGCATAGCCGTGAGTAACCCGTACGCCACACACGCGCACAACCGGACACGTTAAGAATTCGCATTGTCTATCGAGGGTGCAGTTCGCTGGCGTAGCCAGTTACACCCGGTGAGAGCCAGAGTTGGGGTGTATATGCTGCAACGTGCGCCAGCCATTTCAGCGGTTAAGAAAAAAAGAGTGAACGTAACCGTCGGGTAGGAAAAATGCACCAGCATCATCAAGCATTTGCTTTTTTCATACTGAGCATTTTGACGCCTTTGAACCCCCTTTTTTCAATTTTTCATTTCTTTAATTAACCAGTTATTCGCAAAAGCCTCATTAACTCGTGATCGCCTATCATACAACATTCAATCTTCAATCACTAAAACCCAAGATGACCATGATACGATATTTTTACGCAGCCCCAGATCATTTCCGACACGCGGGGCCGCTAAACGCCGACGGCTTTTCGTCCGAACGAGCTATATACGCTATCGCGTAAAAAAAATGCTACAGAAATACTTTAATCACTGCAACGAATGCATTTCCTTTGCATCTGTGGGCATCATCGCTGACCGCCATCTCTCATGTCAGATTGCAGGCAGCTGCCCTGTCTCCCGTCAGGCTCACGCATTGGACCAACATCCAAGCAGGTGAGTTCAGATAAATCTGGAGCCACTGGGTGCTTTTAGTGGGGCAGCTGCTGACAGGCAGGTCGTTCAGCACGTTTTTCCCTTCCTCAATCTTTAATGAAGGGGCAAGCAGCGACGCCGATGCAGCGCCCCTAGCGGCTTTGCGGGTGCAAGTGCGTCCATCACGTGGGTGTCAACCAACCGGGGACAAAACCTTCCGCGCCCCGCCCCTTCCCCTGCAGCAGTGAATGAAAGAAAGGGTAAGTGACCCCGGTGAGAGGAACTACCCTCCAAAGTCGTGCATACTTTGTCCCGGTCGCTGTGACTGCATAAGGGAAAAGTGAAAAAAAAATTAAAAGAATGTAGAGTACACTTAAGCTCCGCCCTAAGAGTATGATGCGATAGCGTAGTGGGTTAGGCTATTCCATTTTGAGCAGTTTGACGTCTTGAACGCATTTTTCACTTGTTTTTTTTTCTTTATTGTTTAAAATTCACCAATCACACCCTCTAAATTTTGTTAACTGGCATCATCAAGCATTTGCTATTCATTCTGAGCATTTTGACACCTTTAAACCTTCCTTTTAATTACACTGATTTCATTAACTCGTCATCGCCTGTCACACACCAATCAATCGTCAATCACTAGAACCACAAATTGACATGATGCGATTTTTTCACGGAGGCCCCGATTATTTCCGGCAAGTGGTGCGGACTAGTACTATGCCGACGGCTTTCCGACCGAACGAGCTGTAACGCTATCGCGTAAAATGGTAGTGTTTTAGAGTAGAGTAGCATGGGCGAAAATGCTGAAGGCAACATCGTCAGGGCAGTGGCGCATTGCTTAACCGCTGCACCACTGAGGACTCCCGGTGATGTATATGAACATAAAGAATAACCTGCATATGTGGGAATTAACCCATTACGCTATGGCGTCGTACACTTATAGTGCGGAACGTGAGTTTCCCGCTTTCCTAGCAAAGGAGTGTTTTTGCACTAGAACGTAATTATACATTTTAAAAGAACAGAAGGAAAGCCTGTAACGCTTTAAATTACCGCGGGCACCGCCAAGGTGCCAAGGGGTGTCGTAAGGCAGAGCCACCTTTTTTGTTAGCTGGTGGATGTGAACTCCCTCTCGGGATGCGTGCGTGTTCCATGTGTTTCAAAGTTTAGCCTCTACTTTCCTTGAGTTATAGTATTTGATATCCGCGTGTACTGCGTACATCTGCTTCCTCTTAAAAGACCTCAGTTTCCGAGAGCGGTACGACGGAGGATGACGTCACATTCCCCTTGCGCAGGCCGCCAGGTTTCCAAGCGTTCCGGTTGGCGTGGAACGCGTGCGTCGCTTCCTTTGCGGTAAGTGATCAATGTCGTAGAACAAGGCGACTTCCACGGCGGGACGGTGGCTAGCCCGTTCATCCGCTAAGCACAAGGTTACGCGTTCGAACCCCGCCACAGCGACCGGAGTTAGAAGCTCATCAATCCGAAGAAGTGTTCTGTGGTGGTTTTCCTATGTTTTCGCTATAGTTATTAGACACCCGTGTGCTGTGCGACGTCAGCGCAGGTTAAAAACCCGAGGTGATTTACATTATTTCGTACCTGTCAACTGTACGGCGTACCTCGTGTAGCCCATATGTCGCTTCGCGACGTTAAACTCCACTATTTACAGTTTACATTATATTCGTGCCTTAAATTAATTATTATTTTACATATTCTGCAGCCCAGATGCCAGCACAGGAATATGCACGAGTATAGAAACTCAGCAAACAGTACATATGATAAAACAGCAATGCACGGATCATGCTAACAGGAAACGAAATGAGAAGACCGCACTGTGGGATTTCATTCATGGGCTTTGGAAAATTCTTGACCATAACAGGCTAGTGAGAGACAAACGCCCTTGGCTGTTCACACCCCCCTATGGGAATAAACTTCCACACGGTAAAACTCCGATTGGGAGGAGGATAGTCACCGCCACCATAGCGTCCGGAATGCTGTTCCGTATTTCATGTGTTTGTGCCTATTCCTGCGCTGACGCCACTGAAGCGTCATAAACCCCGTCGTGGAGATAAAGCGGCATCCGGCGTTGTAGTGTTCACCTGCTGCGGTTTGCATGTGGGGCAGTGCGAAGAGAAGAAAATCCCCACTTTTCTTGTAGGGCAGAGGAGGGGTACCTGCCACAAGACCCAAGAGGGAGAAAAGGCGGTGCTCGGCATTTTAGTGTTCCACCTGCCATGATTGGCAGGTGGCGAAGTAGTGAGAGAAATCTCTCCCCTCCGCTTGTAGGGCAGAGGCAGGGAGGTGTCTGCTGACGGAAAAACACACAAGGTTGCGCCGCGGACAGAGGCTGGTTCCCAGAAGGACAACCGGGGGTGGTGGCAACCGCGGAAAGTGTAGGGAAAATCAGCAATTGTATTTCTTTTTTAGCATTTCTTATGAAACCTCCGTTATTGGTGAAGGTCGCATATATGTCTTTATAATGCGGTTAACTGCCGATACGTGCCAAACAGCTTCAAGCCGCCTCAAACTGCCAGCAAGCCTCAAAACTTGTTTGCTAAATTGAAACTCTCTAATTATCGTCCAGTGTAGCGCGAGTCATAGCAGCTGACATCCGCGTAAAATTCTTATGCGCTGGAGCTTATGCGTCGCCCTCTCTCGCTACATGATCTCATTGAAGAACTTTCCTTTTAGGGCCAGCATTTAAAGGTCCATGTTAAGTGCTCGTTACGGCTGCGTTATATATCTATTCACTGTGTGATCATCTCCTGCATATCGCAGCACCCTCTGCGCTCCCGCGAGCGAACTGCAGGCGGAACCAACCGGTTCATCAGGAATGTTTTCGTCGCGTGGGTCTACCAGCCGGCAGCCGTTCATCAGGCCAGCAGCCTTTGGTGAGTGAGCACAGTTTTCCGGAGGATGATGCGAGACCGGAGTTGTATGTCGAGAACCCTCTCATAAACAAACACACCTTTGTGAGTGGGTGATGTACAGATTATTCTTTACAGGGAGCTTTTTTTTTTACAGCCATAGCTGTTATAGGCCCCGTCTCTGGCTTTCTCGTCGTCGTCGTGGTCGGTGTAACCAGTTCGTGCGTTAATATCACAGTCACATTAATGTCACGTGACCTTATGTCACTGTCAACTTGGGTCGATAAGCCTAAGGGTGGCTCTGTTTGGAACAGCCGCCTGCCAGTGCAGAGATGCATCATTTGACCACTACACCAGTGCGCCAATAATATATCCCCAACACTAAACGCCTAAACAGCTATCGCTGAATGAACATCGCGTTACACAGCCGTAACAGTCCTGCGTTCTTTTTTTTACTCCTATTAAGGCAGAGTGACTTTAGGGAGTAACGTGCTTCCTTCGGCGGTGGTAGTGAGAGCGCTCAAACTGCACTCTCCTGGTGAATGTATCGCTGCGGCGTCAGAGCTTGCACAGCCGCAGAGAAAGCCATTCATAGACAACCTCATCCCGTACGGTGGAGGTCCACGCAGTCGTACTGCGTCACATAATTGGCGTGGTACTTGGTTGAGACGTGCGGGTATTTAGCGGACGAGATTTCTATTGTTTCTTTTCTTTCGAAAACAATCTGCACAAGACGCGGTCATTTTTATTTCCACTTCAGCGGCTGGAAAGATCAAAACTCTGTAAAGTAATGCTTGAACTTCAATCTATCAGTTTTGGTAGTTTTAAGCGTTATTAATGGCAGAGCATTTGATGTATTCACAGTATTGAGCGCACTTTACGCAGAATAAATGCCTTTACTATAATACTTCTAATAAGGCGTTTCACAGCTACCGACGCAACGACGCTCCACCAACACCTGTGCGGAGCGCCCTGTGATGCCCCTGGCAACACTGGTAGCGTGACATCACCCTACTGGAAAAAGGTGTTGGTGTCTTCACGGTCGCGTGATGCCAACACGTGACCGGCCACGGGATGGTGACATCGCGGTCTCCTGATGTGACGTAACAACGGGATGCTTCCGTGAAGTGTTATGTTAATGATGACGCAGCTCACTTCGCAAGTGTGCCAGCAACAGCTTCGCTGTAAAATAGCAATGACAGTTCCACACGAAACGCAAGGAGCTGAGCAGTAGCCGAGCCCTTGCAAAAATTTCTTTATACGGTCTATAGACTGCCTGTAGACTTCTGTCTATAAAGTCTATAGGCGATAGACCCTACAGAAGTCTTATTACAAATCCCATAGAGAGTCTATAGACAATATATGGATTTATGGTCATACACTTTGTCTATAGACTATGAATAGACAAAAAGAAATATCTATAAGAAGGCAATAGTCTCTCGAAAGTCTGTAGACTGTTTCTAGACTGTCTATAGACCATTTTGTAGGATAGCTCTGTCTCAGTGCCTTGATGTCCTGTTTTATGTATCGCGCTGACAGCTCTCTGTTCCCATTTGTCGTGCAGGCGGTCCTCCCCGATGAACTCTGGCTATCCAGCCTGGCAGCACCGCAGGGGTGATGAGCAGAAGGTGAGATCCGGCTCCTCAACTCTCGGAAGCGCCAGTTTAAGCCTTTGGTAAAACAAGCGGCCTGCAAAACACGGGGGAATAATCATGTTTGCGTGGTTCCCACGATGTCTCTCGTAGAACATTGTAGTCGGAAGAAGCAAGTTTTTCGATCATGGACGTTCAAGGAGGCTTCAAAAGCCCTCTCTGCATACATCTGTGAACAGCCATTAGCTCACAACTTCGGGAGTGCTGGTGATTTAGCAGAATTTTGTATGGGCACCTTCTTCTGCGGTTATATTGAAAAAAATATATAGTGAACGAATCGCGCGGAAGGCGGCGTTTTTTTTTTTGAGGAAACACGTTGAACGCATTTCACATAACAGTGCATATTTATGCATTACTGTGTCTCGTCGTAAGCCTGTAGTGCACATGCACAGGTGCACATAGGCAGGGATTCAAAATTTTCGCAAGCGGAACTGCCCAAGCCACTTACTCATATTAATCGCAACAAAGCATCAAGACTAGACAAAATAACGTATCGAATGCTGTATTGGATGGATCGATAACTCTCGATTTTTGCTCGGACACAAGTTTGCAGACATCTTCTTTGTTGCAAAGGTCGGTTATGTATCGCAAATAATGCGTTGTGCAAGAACGTACAAGAGATGCACAGACTTTCCACTACTTTTGTGTGGCGCCCTCAACGAGAACCTGTGCTTGGAGATGATTGCTTCTTCCTGTAGAGTCTAGAGGAGCTGGCCTTGTTCGCTGGTTCAACAACCAGCTAGCCTCACGGCTTTTCCTGCTCAATTGTGCAATCCACCTCTTTCTGCTGGCAGCGTTAGAAAAAGTGATTGAGTTATCTGCCTCATCTGTTTGCTTTGACTTGTCGTGGCCGTGAGGGAGCTTTGCGGAGTTTCCTGAAGGAGGATGCCAACATTTTATTTCCTCACTGTTCGCTTTTCGTTACTCTATTTGCTCGACCTGTCAAGAAGGCAGATGACAAAGAGGCTAAAGCGGTCTCTATTGCCTGTGGTTAAAAAAAATGTTATCCGTCAAGCGTGGCTTCGCGCCAAAGGGACTGTTGTGCCATGGTCGGTGAACTGCTGCCTGTGTGACCAACCAGACATGATGGATGATTGCCTTGTGTGGTGCCGTGATGCAGTGTTTTTCTGGGACGGTGTTCGGCGGACGATTAAAAAGAACATTGAGATCTCGCCTTGCAGTGATAAGGTTAGGGCACGTTCCAGCCAACTGTAGTCTGCCGCCTGTGAGCTATACCCGTGGGCAAGAGATGCACGTATAACCTTCACGAACACGTATCAGATGGTTAACGGTTTTTGTTTGGGCGAACCCTTACCTGTCTTTCATCATGCGCACTTGCTAGCAGAGTCGTCCCTCGTTTCTATTTCACTCCGTGGCATGCCTAACAATTTCTCACGCAACGTTGAGAGTCCTTGCCTTCGTATTTACGTGCGCGCTGCGTTTTTTGCTGCCGGTGTTTCTTCTTGCCTTGCAACGTTCGTCCTTTTGTGACCTTGTCTATTTCGCTACGTGGCTGCGCCGCAAGCCACTCTTTTTAGCCCCCATTTCCCGATGAAGAGTAATGAATGTTATCGTTTGATCCTCCCCCCGCGGATACCAGGCAGCCATCGTCAACACTTGGCGGAGACTCGGGTACCGACAAAGGCGAGAGTCGTGTGGAATACCTGCATCGCGAGTTGGGGTGACCGGCAGCCGGCAGCTGGGCTTCCATCCTGCAGCTGACGGGTGAGGAATTTCTGGAAACTTACTATGCAGAACCTTTTATCATGCTTTCTCGTCCGAGTGAAACCGAAGACGGTATCGATGTCCGCGGATCACTGGTGGAAAGAGGAGGCTGGATTTACCCCTACGCGTCGCGCTGTGTCGTTAGTGGCTATTTATCAATAAGATAACAATGTAAGGAAAAGATGTTGCTAGCCGCGGAATCTGCATTCGAAACCTGAAGCACCTGAGCGGCGGCTAGCGGGAATAAAAGGACAGGGAGGGTGAAGAAAGTGGGAAGGATAGTGAGAAAGGACAGGTGTAGGGAGTAATATACACTGTGTACAAATACAGATTACGAAATAAATGTGGGATGCTGCGCCGCGCATCGTGGGAGTAATCTCGTCGCGTTCGTTTTGCCGTTTCGGGGCGTCGGTCGCGGCGAAGCGGAGGCCGCAGTGGAAAGACGCAAGCGTCGCGAGAATTGACTCGCCACCAACGTTGACATCTTTCGCGCCTGGCGAGCGTGATTAACTGGTGAATGGCGCTCGGCACTTACTCTCGGAAAGCAGCACCGACTTGTAATTTGAATTATAAACTATTCTGTGGTGAGCTACCTGATGCATCTTATTAGGTGCAAACGAAATAAACTTGGGGGATCGCAGAAGATTCCATACGACGTCCTGTAGGCGCGTCGAGACAGCATACAAGCGCGTTATCTGAAGCGTTTCTAGTCGTGTCGACCGCTCTCAGGTTAAATCCTACAACCCAGATCGAAGCTCGCCATCTGCGCCCCATAGTTCAATTTTAAGAGCATTAACTCTTAGTTATCACGTTTTTCGATTTCTTGGGGTCTGCTACACCTCCCTTCGACGGGAAATTTTGTCCGATGAATTGAAGATGGCGGCCTCCATAGTAAATCGATATAGCAACCGAATCGCTAATTTATTGGTGACTTCATTAGTATACCGAATTGAGATTGATTTATGAGGTCACGGACTTGTGACGTCATAATTATCTAGTCACGTTACTGTTTAATCAGTTATAACACAGTAATTATTGAGAGCATCACAAAACGAATTAGATATTTGGAATCCTTTGGATGAGTAGAACACGTCAGACAAAAATATTAACTCATGAAGTTAATATTTAGTTATAAATAGGCTTAAATTTAATTGCTTATAATAACCAATGAAGTCATGATATAAGTAATGGCATATTCGTAACGGGCTCGATTAGTAGAACATGTTACACCAATATCGCCTTATCAGGTTATTATTTAGCTAAGGTTAGGCTTAACATGGCGGTGGTGACGTCAGCCCTTGGCAGCTCAGAAGGCGGTAGGCGCCCACTCACCGTGAGTTATGAAAAAGTAGCCTAATCACGTGGTAATACATCGCATGGACGATAGATCGCGCTACCAAACAGCTAAAGCTCGTTACTTCGTCTTCCAGATGACGGCGACATAATTTTTTTTTCGGACGCCGTTTCACCCATCAAATAGTTGTGACCTACCTGCCTGTCCGCTCTGTACAGGCGAGGCGAGGATAAAAAAGAATGCATGAGTTGCGGCAGAATGGCGGCGCCGAAATGCACCGTCGCGCCACCTAACAAGGCGAGCGGGAACTACGGTGCTGCATTGGCATTCTTCGGGGCTAGTTGGTGTGATTCCTTTTTGGGAGGGGCCACCATGAACTTTGGACTATAAGGGGAGACTGTTGTGTTACTCTGTCTCCCTACGTACCAATGTTCGTGCTGGCCCCGATAGATGGTGCTGCTCAGCTTTGGAAAAAATACCGCAGCCTAGGCCAGGCGAGCACGCGATAGTGTCACGTATCAGTTGGTGCAGGTAGCTCGCGTGTAGACGGCAGACAAATGCCAACACCGAGAAGCTCTGAGCAGATGCAACAGCACACCGAGAGTGCCGGAGCGGAACGTGAGCTTCTTTTTCAGAAGCGAACAGGGCGCCGCACGAGCTGCGCGCTGAGTAGCGGTTGTTGTAGAGCGGCACTATATAGGCTTGTCTGGAGAGCGCGTCACGGCGGTAAGACGTCTCATCTCCATGTGGTCCTCTTCCCACAGTTCGCAGCGCCCTCTGCGTCCTGAGCGCAGGCTGCAAACGGAGCCAACCGGATCGGCTGTCACGTGAGCGTCGCGTGCCAACCAGCAGGCAGCGGCCCAAAGCCAGCAGCCTCGGGTGAGTGACAGCTGGCATTTTCCAGGGGATGATGCAAGAAAGGAAACATGCGTCGGAGACTTCCTCGCAAAACGCACTCCTTTTGGTGGTATTGATATGATTGTTTCATGTTGAACTCTTCCAATGAACGATGGGGTGCTCCTGAGTTCTTTCTTAGAAATGCAGCGGTCCAATTGGGCATCGTAACACGGAGGCTGATCACTGGTACATACAACATCGCACACTCGCTGAAAAATCTCATTCCATTGGAATTCCATCACGTATGTTGGAGGTTCCCCTCTCGCGATTTCAGAGCATTGTCATTGCGTTACATAATGTGTGTCATACGAATAAAATCCCGCTTTAAACACGCTCAAGTTTGAGCCTACATACGGGAATGACGCTGCTGTATAAAGTATCTACACTGTTATTCCGGTACCTTTTTATCGCTTCGTCGATTCTTTTAGACCCAGTTACGAGGCTTGTGTGGTCAAAGAGCTCCTGGGGAAGCAACGCTCGAACTTTGAGTTGTCTTGTGGCTCTCTTGGCGAGTTTTGTTTTTACTTTGCTCTATTGACGACTAAATATTCGATACATTAAGCCTAGTGAGGGTGCTTACGCAGAAAGTAGAAATACAAATGATAGTTCAGCTTGAAATTAAAGAAAAATAAAGCCGGAGCCAAGAGCCCTCTCTCCTCGCTTTCTTCATGTGGTGTTTTACGTATCACGTTGTTTCCTCTGCGAAGCAAAATCTGAAGCAAACCTTACTAGGTTATTCGTTGTTAATGAATACGTACCAACTAGCCCATCTTGTCAGGTTAACTTACTAGGTCAACTCGGAGTGTTATTAGAACCACAGGGCAGTGTCGTCAGCTTCATCCGTTTACCTCTGTGTGCAGTCGTGATGACCTCTTGGCAGCCTGCCTGGCAACACAGCACAAGCGCTCAGCCGAAGGTGAGGACCCCGGTTCGAATCCTACTGTGTGGAGCAAGATTTGAATCCTTTCTGAACACATTCGGCCTCCTAACACGGCGCCTTATCGCGCTTGCGTGGTTTCAGCGATGTGTGTCGTAGAACAGTAGTCGGAAGAAGGAGAGAGTTATGTTCAAGGACGCTCAAGTAGACTCAAAATGATATCTCTGCACACAGCTGCGAACTGGTGTTCCAGCCCTCGGCTGCGGGATTCTGCTTTTCAAGAATATAGTACGGGGCACCGTTCGCCTTGTGCGACTGTTGTGCAGTGCAAAAGGAATATGGCGAGGGAAACGGGAGAAAATGGGCAAGGTTTTGTGAGACAGCTTGTTCAAACTGGTTTCACATCCGAGTGGTTGTATGACACTATCTCGTCGAAAGTCGCTAGTGCGCGTGCGCAGATTACACCCCACCTGAGAAGGGGTGCAGGCCAGCTGCAGGCGACACCTGTGCCTCGGGATCGTCTGCGCATGCGTGTTGGTAGCTGGCTGTCGCAGTCTGCGGTAACGAGACACGTATGCCATGCTGAAACGTCACCTTTTTGAGGCTTCTGCCTGAGTTACAACTTCTGCCGTAATTTTTGCCTTTTTCATACAGTTTCCTCTAACCTGGCCTATCACTAGTGTGTATATGCGCTGTTGATATGTGAAGAAAATGCAAACAAGCCCTTCCTCTTGGCACTGTGAATGCGCGGAAACCAGCACCAAATGGTGTAACTTTATTTCGGAGCCCTCCCGTAGGGCGTCTCTCGTGGCCCATGTGCAGTTTTGTGATGTTAGACCCTGCACAGCATGTCAATTAATGAAGGAATGTTCGTGGACCATGCGTGTATGATAATATTCTGCGCTCCCGAAGCAAACGCTTAACAAAAAAAGCCTTTCCACAAGTCGAGCTTAACAGCTAGTCCTGGGGAAAAAGAAAAACGTTTATTCTCATTCTATTCGCTCCTAGCCTTGGCTCAAGGACCGCCGCGCCTTCGTTACCCCCTGAGCTAGCCATTTTGCGCAGATGGTGGTAAGGAAAAATGGAGCTGGTATAGTTACAAACGCCAATGAGAGAAGTCTTGCACCAGGTAAAGGATACGTTAAACAATGCCTCCAATTCTCTGCCATATCATTTTGAAATTTCTTGGAATTCATATGTACTCCCTATAACATAAGTATAGTGTAACCTACCAGGTCATGCTACTGAACGCATAGATACATCTGCGTTTTACAGCAGCGACGCATATCGGAAAGTCTTTGGCAATCGCGTCCAGCTGACCAAAACTACGTCGTAAATCAGGTGACCTACCAAGTGTCCACAAAACGAGACAAAAGAATGTGGGTGCGCTAGGCGACAGTCGTTGAGCGCGCTTAGAAAGGCGCGCACAGCGAATCATTCCGCGCAAAAAAAAAAGAAAGACTGACACAAGGAAGAAATGCTTGTGCATGTACTACTGGGGACAAAAGTTTCTGGGACGTGAGTTCTAAGAAAAACGTTTTTGTATCTCCACCTTGTGCCACACAGCTTCGGCGGCGACCGTACGTGTGACATCCTTGTCTTCGTTGGCTGGAACGTCTCTGTCCTCACTCTTCGGGGATCCCGTGGTACTCACTCCCCTGACTGCTAATGCATTGGGGACTCATGGTATTGTGCCACAGCTACAGTTGAGTGCGTTTCTTTTCTCCTGCTTGAATTTCTTGCGCGAAAACAAGCCAACAAAGAATGTTAGACAATAGAGCCGGTCAATGCTATGCAAATTAGCCAACGTTGCAGATGAAACAGCGGCGCTCATTCAAATTACTATGCGTGAGCGGCTACCACACCGGCGGCCCCGTCATGGCGTACATTTGAGGCTCGATTTTCGTCGCGCGGTTTGTTAGAGCAGATAGCGTCGTTTCATCTGAGCATAGCCTCGCGTTTTTAGAACAGTTACTCTTCAGGGGGGTTCGCCAGTCGTTACTATAAGTCTAATACCTCTGCAACGTTGCCGCATTTAGTGTCACATTCAACGAGTGACATTCGCCTAAAGTGACGTTCGCGCAGTGTCACACGATGAGCTCTAGTGACGCTCGCTGCAGAACGCACTTTTCCCGTAGTGAGTTTGCCGAACTGGCACCACGTGGTCCGGTATGGCGAGTGTGTATTTTCAACAGCAGTGCTCCGACGTTAAAAAAAATGTTTTGAGGATTTAAAAGCTGTTAAAATCTCCGTTTCATTTTCTTGATTGTGGCTTTTAATGTGAACTCGTTTTAAATCATCAGCAAGTAAAGAATAATGCACACATGAGAACAGCTACTCCCATTCTGCAAGTGACATGCATGCCATGGGAGGAATGGCGTGGCAGGGAAAGTCGTGGACGAATGAAAGAAAGCACACAAGCTTCAAATTGCAACTTTAATGCGTGGCTGTCGATAAACTGAATTTATACATGGACGTGCAACACACCCCTCGAAAACTGCTGCAATGCAAAACTTTATTCGTCCACGATAGGCTTAATGCGTCCGCAGGGTTCGTGTGTGCAACTTCGGCCATTGTGGACAGCGAATTCTCGCCTTTTAGCAAACACAAATGGTCAACGATGTAGTTTAGACAAATGTGACCTGAAATCGACTCGCTTACATTACATAACACGCATACAATGAGCGGGAAGCGCCGGTGGGACCTATAGAGTGCCGCGCAATAATATATATAAAGGCAGCCAGCAGCAGTCGTCGGCGTCGCTTGTGGGTAACAAATAAGGCCGTTTCAATGAATGCGAACGGTCACCGAACATGCTTCCGGATAAACTGATTCAAAAAGAAGTATTCGTCTCATCAGAGAAAGCAGGGACGATTAGCGAGAAGCGCCGGTCCTACACGATATCAGCAACCCGGCTGCCAAGTGTTTCCCACGTGCGCGGTCGCATATCAGCTCTTCCCACAGAGTTGTCGCATTGTGCACAGGAGCAAAGGTGCAACCAGAACAAAAAGGAGATTGTTTAAATATAACTAATGTAAGATAACTAATGCGCAGCATGCATTTTATGGCATGCACACGAGCGCTCCCAGTTTGTACGCAGCGATATGAAAAAGAGTACTGGAGTGTAGTCGTTCTCATCGGTGCATTCGTGGGGAAATTTCGCGCTTGTGCGGTAAATGTTCAGTGGCGTTCTATGACCTTCAAGCACTCATTTAGCGAGTACGCGAGATATCTGCTAAAAATGAAGCAGAAAAAAAATGAGCAGCAGTTCAACTACAGCTGAATCAAGTTAGAGAGCGAAAGCTGTGGTGTATATCGGGTAAGTAGACGCGGCTTGGCGTCTGTAACGTTGAGTGCGTTCCGCACACTGGATAGGCAGTGCGCCTACCCTGCCAGGTGGCGGTTAAATTAATGGTTGATGGCGAGAGGTTTTTCACTCAAATGAAAGCTGATGCGTACTGAGGAGTGTCGCGTGTCGGCCACTACGTTGCCAGCGCTAATGCGTGCAGCCCACATCTCTCTCTCCCCACCGCCACGTACAGAGACAGAGCCCCGATAACGGGCCAAGAAAAGAATGAAACGATCCCTATCCTTCCAATCCTACCCAAAAGCATGAACATGGCTTTTATGGCTCGTTGGAACTGCTGCCGAATTACAGTGACTTAACACATATTAAAGGGCCAATGTTTCCTCTAGCTTTGACTTCGGAGACCAATCAGAGTCCGCAACATGTGAATATATTAACAGATTATAAAACTTTTCGACGCAATTGCGAGCAGGAAATTGACTCCCGGGAGGCGAAGCAATTGTCATTCAAAGCGGCGTCCCTGAGTCAGAAATCAACCTTAACACAAAACTTCATTATTATGGAACATGGTACCAGCGCAAGAAACAAGGACGAAGGGAGAAGAAAGACAACACGGACGCCGTGTGACAACACGAACGCCTTTATTCTCCCTTCGCCCTTGTTTCTTGAGCTGGTACCATGTTCCATAATAATGCAAAGAAACTAGCCCAGCTGTCTACCCTTAGTGACAAAACTTTACGTGGTTGTGGTAGGTGTCGTCAGCTACAAAACAATAACAATATGTTCTGTATTTCTTATCGACTGATGTAAGTCCTTATCGATGAACTGCCAGAGCCATGTCTGGTAGTTGTTGATTTTGTGGTTTTGTGGAAGCAAACGTTTTGGGGAAGCAAACTGTTTCTAGGGGCCACATAATCGAAGGTTTCATCCTCGCAAATAATGTATCTTTTAAATACGGGAAAATCCACGTATTATTTCCCAAACTCGGCAAAAATGAGCTTCCTCGATCTAGCTTTCACATCACCATCTCTTTTTAAGGATTTTAATGGGATGTTTTAAATGACCCGTGGGAAGTGATAACCTACCTACTGTCATCAGGCTCTCATCGTCTACTGCAATCATCCCGACAAGATTACGGCGCTGGAAAATCCGCATCACCGACTGTTCAGTTTTTTACAAATGCCACGCTGGGAAAGGAATATTGTGAAGACCTCACCAAAGACGGAATAATTAAAGGTTTACTACATGCATAACAACCGCCGCAACACTAGCCATCCCACAAACTACAGGATTCGCACAGGAGAAATACAAATTATGATGACAAAAGAATGCACATTGGCAAAAAAACCGCAAAACAAAGCCTGGGGCGCTCTCCGTCGGTATGCCACTGCACAGAACTTGCTTACCTTTAAGAGGGCCAAGGCCAGAGCGCGGTGTGTTTGAAGAAATGCAGAGAAAAGTTCCTGGCAGAAACATGTGTCCTCTATAAGCAGTTCAATGCCCCAAAAAAAACTGGGAACACGTTCTTTCTTCTTTCACTTCCTCCTTTATCACTTCCCTTACGGCGCGGTTCAGGTGTCCAACGGTATACGAGACAGATAGTGCGCCATTTCCTTTCCCCAAAAACCAATTACAATTAATTAGCTCCACCTTGCTACCCAGTCGCCTGATATTGTGAAGAGAGGAAGGAGCATTTAGGCCTTTTATGCCTTCGTACAATATCAGGCGACTGGATAGCGGGGTGGAGCTGCAATAAACGTTTTTCCTAGAACTCGCGTCCCGGAAACTTTTGTCCCCAGTAGTCTTACATTGCTCGAACATACTGGCTGTTTGAAAAATGAAAAATATGCAACTGCTGCTGAAAGGGGTACTTTCTATCTTCGCAAGCTGCACACAGCACAAGACAGTGACAAAAATTAAGAAATAGAAGTGACATAATTTTTTACTCACACGTGTACTACTGGTGCAGGTCTTTCAGGCTGCTGCTGCGACGACCACATCGTGGAAGGCAGTTCGTGTGTGTGTGCTTAATCTAGCCGCTGTGTGTGACGTAGACGAAACTGGCGAAGAATGTAGTTCGATAATTGTGGTTGCTCTTGTTTCACCTCTCCCTGAATTCTTGCAGCATTGCATTCCGTCAGCGACGTGGTCGGTGACTTCGAACGATTCTTCTTGTGCAGATCTGCCCCGTCGCGTAAAATACCTTCGTCGCGCCTGGAGGGCTGCCTGCAGGAAGCCATTCCAGAGCTACTGCGCGCCCAGGTGAGCATTCGCTTGGGTGAAGGACGGCGACGGTTGATTTTGGTAAGCGTGCTAGCATAACCGCGGCGGAGGGGCTGTACTATAAATTTGCCCGCCTTGCCTTAAACTTGCCGGCTCCCGCTTCCTTTTTTTTAACTCACCTCCGAAAAGCTGCAGCCACAGCAGAAGTTCCGCCAAAATACCCAGCAGAAAGCCCGATCAGTCAAGGACAGATTTCTGCCACCGGAAAATTTCCGTTGATTTCCATCGGCCAGTAGCATTCCCCCGGCGATTAATATGGCGTCGCCTTTCTAAGCAGGGCCCCAGGCTTCGGACTGAATGCGTCGTTGTTATTGCCTTTTTTTAGTGCATACATTGGCTATAAATCGGGCGCTCACCTTTCGCTTCGACTCATCTCACTCATAGCAGAAAGTACGAGAGAAAAATTTCCTTTACTTTTTAAATTTAGTATGACGATTCTTCGCCTTCGATTCCGCTCGCTGTCGCCTCCGAATGCGCAAGTGTGAACGCGTCTTGACTCGGATGCGATCGGTGACGCGCAACGGTTCTCAATTGTTGCTGTCACTTCTTTCGCAGATCAGCACGCTTCCGAGACAGTCGCGTGGCATACCTGCATCACGTCTGCACTGTTAGCGGCAAAGGAACCATTCCAGAAGCCTTGGTCGCACTGCTGGGCGGAGGCAAGGCATTTTCGTTGAGAGCGGAGGGACTGTCGGACGAGTGTAAAATTAATCGCGTATTCTCGTTCCCAGTGGTCAGTGTGGCGACAATAGCGAGGGCTGAACTGGGCGTTTTGGCGGGAATTTATACTTTACAACTGACAAAATAACGCGAAGCGAGAACAGATGGTTGCGCCGTGATATGCGGGAACTTCGCGGCTCCCCGAGTAGTCAGGCAACATCGAGTGAATTTGATTGGTTTGGTTTTACGAGGTTTAACGTCACAAAGCGACTCAAACTATGATGGACACCGTAGTGGAGGTCTCTTGATAATTTCTACACTCTGGGGTTCTTTAACGTGCACTGACATCGCACAGTACATGGGTCTCCAGCATTTCGCCTCTATCGAAATGCGACCTCCGCGGGCGGGATGGAACCCGCGTATTTCGGATCAGCAGCCGAGCACCATAACCATTGAGCCTCTTTGAACTTTACTAGTTTAAACGATTAGCATTCCTCTAGCGCACACCCTTTTAGGGGCCGGGTATTCTGCCCAAGTCCAGGAGTAGATTTTGATCACTAAATACAAGGAATGCTTACCTTCGGCAACGTAGACAAATTCTCACTGCAAAGCATGGTGACTGGATGAATTTAGCAATGGGAGGAGGCTTTTAAACGCTGCATCGAGGTCTTGAGGTTAGCAAAAGAGGAGATTTAAACCTCGGTTGAATCTTACTAAGGGCAAGAATTTCGCGTATTTCGAATATGGAATTTGTTTCTGCTTACAACCGTAAGTATTCCGTATATTTAATTATGGAAACCAACTTCAGGGCCTGGGCAGCATACCCTGCACCTAGAAGGGAGTGAGGAGGGACAGATTACTCTTTTCGTACTCCTATAAAGGCAAATTTGTGATTATAGTGTGCTATGCTGCACAAAATCTCTCTTTAACTAAAGAAACTATTTTTAAATAATGGTGGGCTTTCCTGAAACACCTGGTATATAGGAGCACTAGTTTGTCGTCGACGGGTAATTGGCGGCATGAAGTGGGGAGGAATTTCGCCTGTTATCGTTCAGGGACCAATCAAGTTGGTTGTTTGACCTGTATCGTTACGCATTCTTGTCAAATAACTTTGCGTATTATTCACCTTCGCAGAGACGCTGTCAACGTATTTGATGTGGAAGCTGACCGGAGGCGCTCTTCGAAATCGAGGACGAAGGATCCCCGACTCCTGTAGGCTACCTCAGCGAGCGTTAGTATAAGCAGTCCGCCTCTTCTTCTGCAATACTCTGAGCATCCCGAATTGCGCCCGTGTAACGCCATAATCCGCCTTCTTCACACGGCCGCTCCGCGCATGCGCGCATCTTCTCTTCCAGCTTCATTGATAATCGCCAGCTCCTACTGCGCATGGGCAGTTCATGTTAGTGACAGGCGCACGCGACAGATGGGGGCAGCTGACCAGCACATACAGACTTGCCGCCTCGCAGGCACAGCTGGCTCCTCGTGGAACCAGATGGCGCCTGCGTCTCCCACGTTCTAACCACGTTCGTTTGTTTTCAACCAGTAGCAGACGAATTTTCGCCACTCCCCAGAGGGCGCCACATCTTGTGAAAAAGACGGATAACGGAGAAAAGCAGCGCTCTGTACGAGGAAACTTGGGCACCACTGGAGGCGCATTTAAACCACCCGTCAGTAGCGAAGTCTATGGGCAATAGAAATGCCATAGGCAGTTTATAGACAATCTATGAATTTATGGCCATACACATTTAGTAGACTTTTGTTTATAGATAGCCTATAGACTACGAATAGACAATTAAATATCTATAGGAAGAAAATAGTCTGTAAAAGGTCTATAGACTGTCTATAGACCATTTTTTGTAAGGGATGGCTGACTACTGCAGTAGTAGTAGGCGTAATCCGTCCGGATCTGCTGGAATGGCCATGGACTAATCACACACCGAATTCATCTTGCACTCTGTATAAGGGAACACAAAAGTACGGAATGAAACTCCGCAGTTGTAAATTCGCCTGATTCTGCGTCCACACGAGTTCGTAAATAAACAAATATAAGGCAAAATAAAAGCTTTAGGAATGGCGAACGGCTGTAAAAACTGGGCTCCGATAAAGATTGTTTTAATTTAGCCCCGGAATAGTACGACTTCAACGAAACACCTTAATCATGCCAGACTGACTTGCACATCTGTCATGATCGTTACTGACCGTCATCTCGATCATGTTCACCCGCAGGTGACTGCTCCTGTCTCGTGCCAGGTTCATCCACCCAATTCTCATCTCAACAGGTGGGTTGAAAACAGTTCGCTGCCCGAGACTGGAATGACCTTCCATCCGAAGTGGCAACCATCATCGACTACAGGAGGTTCAAAACCGCCCTCGAACATCATCTGTATTCGTGCTAATTGTCTTCTCAGCCCACCCCTCATGTAATGTCCTTCGTGTACCTTTGAGAAACAAATAAATAAATAAAGATCCTTGATTTTGGCATCCCGCGGTCTTCGGACTAATTTCGACGGCCTGCTCGCATCGCACAGGGCACGGGCTTTTTGAATTCAGCCGTTCTGCAAATGCGGCCGTCGTGCCCGATCGAGACTCGGTCCCAACACCTCAGCTCAGCAGGCCATGGCCAAGAGGCGCTTAATTCACCCACAGCCCACTGCGCTTTCCGCTGCAAGCAAACCATTACGACCCTTTGCTTGAGCCAATCGGTACGCCCTGCTGACCACTGGTCTCCATTCAAATTCTGGGTACATCGTTGTGACGCAGTGCTGAGTATTGTCCTTACGCATACACATGCATGTGCGCCGAGAAAGCGAAGAGGGTTGCACAATCGCATCATCTGTGATGTCACTCTAAAAATGTCTGCTTTGTTCAAGCCTGACAGAGAGGAAACTACGGTCGGAATCTCGGGGTCCGTGTCAGCCGTCGTATTTGAAGCACGTTCGTTCACACACCGGTTTCAGCGCGTCTTAACACTGCGACGCGTTTCTCTCTCTCTTTCTTATCATAAGAAACACTAGATAATCGTGCTCCCGAAAATATATAAGGCACAACTAGTGCACAAGCCTCAAGCAACGTCATGTATCTCTGCTTTTGTGTTACTCCCCACTGCTCTCTTGACGGTTCTTCGTGGCGTGGGCACATCAAAGTAACATGAGTGTCTCGTTCTATCCTCCGCTGAAATACCCCGCCGTTACCGACGTCCCTGCTGATATGTCCAACAACTCGGCTGTACTAACGGCGTGCATACTAGAGCGTGCCAAAAAGATGAGGCGAGATGAATTTAAGGCCGCTACGTATACACATAACCGGGTTACCTTGCTACCTCAACTGCTCTCATGAGCAGATCTTCATTAATCAGACCATCACTGATGCCGCCTACATGCCACACATCATCCGTAAATTGCTTACCGGCCCTCCTTGGCATCACGGGGGCAAAGTAGACGTCATGAAGTGCCTGTATTGCAGCTGTATGTATCGTGCAGAGCAGGTGTATTGTGCAGCATGGCGGACATTACGTACGTCAAGATTATATCGCAAAATTGCAGGCGGTCGACATCGAAGGCGAACCCAGTTTTTAATTTTTTTTTCTTTATTGGCAATGAAATTCGAAATATCGAAATATCTGAAAGCTCATTGAGCTTGCTTTCCCGCGTCGCACATTTATAAAATGGCGTCACTTGCATTTCTTATGCAACAAAACGCACACTGTTTGCGTAATTTGAGACGTAGAAGTATAGTTAAAGTGACTTCGGTGACTGTAATATGCGCAGGGACGTTTTATAGATATGCGACGTGGGAAAGGCAAATCACCGAGCTTTGAAATTATAATTTGATGTTCGACATATCGAACCCGATTGGCTCAAAGGAAAATGGAAAAACTGGCCGCACCTTCGATACTGACAGCGTTTAATTTCGCGATATAATCTTGCCCCTTTAATTAAACAATAAAGATTGTTAATTTTAGTTAGTTAATTGTTCAAACATTGGGCTCTGTCACGTTCAGTGTCCGCCTTGCTGTACAGTCCAGCTGCACAGAACGCACCAAATTATCTCTCACAGTGTTTAATTAAAATAAATCTGTAAACGTTAAAAAATCGCCCTGTATAGCATATGAGCTTGTGTGCGATGTAGCCTGAAAATTTATTTTACAAGTTTGCAGAGCAGGCGCTTTCCTTGTAGGTGTAGTGGTATAAACAAAAAATTTCCATAGGTGATTACGACAAAATATTAGCGCCAAGCATGAATTCCGAAAAATGTATCGATAAAAACGACAGAAGAATATTTAAAGTAAAATAACAACATTTTTTCTCTTTTATGACTAGTTTTCATCTTAGCGCATATTTTCTCCAAATTTTACGGACAAAACCCGAAAATTCGCTATTTTTATGCACAAAGTGTGTAGCTGATCATATTGCTCACGACTGCACACAGCATACATAACCGCGTAACGCCATCCTGGTAAGAGACTGGAATAATGAGAAGATGGCAGGGATAAAGTCGTACACGAAAAAAAAAAACAGGATTGCGCCAGTGGATCAGTACAGGGGCTTCGTCGGGCAATTGGTGGGAAAGCTATCTTTTTCTTCAGAGATGTTGTTCTTTGTGTTTCGCGTTCTAATATTCCTTCATTTCACGCTCGACGACGACGCCGTGTCCACAACAAACTTCTCCAATCAAGAAAACAACGCGCCACAGACAGAGCCGGTATACCGGAGCAGAAGAGTGCGAGCAAGTCACTTCCGTCAGCGGTCCTCTCACCTCGCCGAACAAGAGGCCAACCCCTCGAGCCCTGTGAAGGCACACAGATGCCTCACATTCTCGATTAAAAGCTGTCTTTCACAACGTGCAATTGCAGAGGTGTCTACAGAATTTGTGTTGCACATACTGCCTATCAAACATGGTGTAATAAAGGCCGTGCTGAATGGCGTGACGTATTTCTTGGTTTTGGTTTGTTTTATGGGGGTTTTAACGTCCCAAAGTGACTCGGGCTATGAGGGACGCCATAGTGGAGGGCTCCGGAAATTTCGACCACCTGTGGTTCTTTAACGTGCACTTCTGATAGATTAGAGACGCGCGCCTGACTGATGGCGTTCATTGTTTTTGTGTTTAATATCGAAGTGCGGACGCTCGGCTGCCAGCGTCATGAGCCTCCGGGACATGACCGTTTGAGTGCAGTGGGGCCAAGCGGGGGACCAAGGATCTGCGTGACCTAAACTCCCCTGTGTCTAATAAAGTTTCAACCAGCGCCAGCCGCTCGGCGTTTGCGCGTCTAGCCACCGCGGTGACTTTGTGGTTATGGCGCTCGACCGCTGACCCGAAAAACGCGGGTTCGGTACTGAATACGGCGGTCGCCTTTCGATGGAGGCGAAATTCTAGAGCCCCGCGTACTGCGCAGCCAGTGCACGTTAAACTCCAGGTGGTCTAAATTTCTGGAGCCCTTCACTACGGCGTCCCTCATAGCCTAATGCGCCATGGGACATAAAGTCCATAAACAAAAAGAAAATCCGGCGTCGGCATTGTCAGTGTTGTGAGCGAAAAATCACGACCATGACTCTGGCAGGTGGTGCCCAGAGAGAAACCTAGGATGAAGGTGGCACACCTAGGTCACGTAACCTCATGGCGTTATCACAACCTGTCCACCGTGGCAGGCGACAGTTAAATAATTAGCAGCCTGGGTTTCACGAAGCCTGCCACGGATCTACAGGGACTTACGTTTTTATGTGCCGGAATTTTAAAAAATTCCTGTGTGCAAAATCCTGGCCTAATCAAGAGCAAAAACCGCTCTCAAGGTAGAATATTATTGCCTACGTTGTTTGATATCTAAATGAAGTTGGGTACTTGCCTGTTTTTTTGTTTTTTTTTGTTGAATTATCGAGAAACTGCTTTCGGCTACGAGTACAGTTTTTGCAGACACGAGCCAAGCAGCCGTTCTGACAGGCTGCGCCATCTGCCGGCTGAACATGCAACTCACAAGCGACGACTTATCAGTTGGGTGTGCACTGCTATAGATGTTACATTACGACTGCGGTATTTAGTAGAGAAGCAGTGATACTCCTTGCGATATTAATTCTGGCGGGCAGACGAACCCCATGTTCGAAGATAACGTGCTTCTAGCATCAACCGAGCCGAGGCGTCGTTTACCTCGCCATCCGGCAGATGGGGCAGCCTGTGAGAACGGCTGCTTGTCTCGCGTTTGCAAAAACTGTAATCGTAGCCGAAAAATGTTTCTCGCTTATTCCACCAAATACAGGCAAGTATCGACACTTATTTAGATTTAAAAAAACTTAGGCAATAATATTCTAACTTGTGAGCGGTGTTTGCTCTTTATTAGGATAGTATTTTTGGCATAGGATTTCTTTAAAATTCGGCACATGAAACCTAAGTCCCTGTAGGAATATGGAGAATGGCCTGCATGAATGGGGGTTAACACGTCACGCTATCGTATCACACCTTAAGGCGAAGCTAAAGTGTCCCGGCCGGCTACTGAGCAGGAGTTCCCGAGTTCAAACCCGGCCGCGGCGGCCGGGGTTCGATGCAGGCGGAACGCAAAAAGCTCCCGTGGGCTGCGCGATGTCACTGCGCCTTAAAGAACCCACAGGTGGTCGAAATTCCGGAGCCCCCCACTACCGCCACTTGTTTCTTATTTCACTCCCACCTTTTCTTCTCTCACTCCCTCCTCCATCCCTTACGGCGCGGTTCTGGTGTCCAGGGGAGACGAGAGTTGCTGTGCCATTTCCTTTCCTCAAAAAGCGGGAAAAAAAGCCAGCAGATGTCTCGTGACCAACTTAGAAGAGAACGACTACGCAAGGGGGAGCACGAGACCAGTGAGCGGAGAGAGACAAGCGCGCGTGCATGAGCGTGATTGGCTGTGGTGACGTTGCCTTCCGCCGAGCAAGACACGTTTGCAGCATCAGTGAATAAGATCCACTGTGCGCGGTATCCCCGTCCCAGACAGATCTTCATGAGGAGGCTCAGTACGGGACTCCTGGAATTTATCGGCGGCGTTTTGGTGTCCCTGTGGCTTTTCCGGAGATCGACACGTCATATAAGGTGAGGCCTACGGTCGGCTTGCATAATGCGATGCGATGGCACCTCCGATGGATGGATGGATGGAAAAACTTTATTTTCGTCAGAGAGCATGTGTGGACGATTCCGTGTCAGATGGCCATCAACCCATGGCTGACGGCGACCTGGGTGGCCCACTCCACGGCCCTGGTCTGGACGACCGGGTCTGAGCTGGCCAACACGGCCTCCCACTGCTCGAGGGAAGGATCACGCATAATGTCCGCCGGTGGCGGTGCTATGCTACAGCTCCATAATATGTGGTCATAGGTTGCCAATTCGTGACACCATTTGCACTCCGGCTGAATGTCCGGGTAGATTTTGCTCAATACGTATGGGTTGAAGAAACATCTAGTCTGCAATCGTCGCCAGACGCATTCCTGCGCCTTCACCAATTGCTTGTCCGGGGGTGGGTAAATCCTCCGCTCAAGTCTGAAATGATTAGTAATGTCATGAAAGGATACCAGCCCATCTCTCGTGGACCTTCCCGGGACGTCCAGCTCACCTACTCGGCTGACGAAACCTCGAGCATTCATGTGAGCCGTCTCGTTCCCAGGGTTCCCAGAGTGTGCAGGTACCCAGACAATTTCCGTCTCCGTAATCCCTCGCTCCGTGGCCCGATTCAGCAACCGCGCCGCTGTGACAGATATTCTGCCCCTCGCCAAATTTCGGATGGCTGTTTTTGAATCGCTGAAGATCAGGTCAGCATTACTACTAGTCATAGCTAGTGCTATCGCCGCTTCCTCAGCAGTTTCTGGGGAGCGGGTTTTGACTGATCCAGAGGCGATCAAGCGTCCTCGCCCGTCCACCACCGCAATTGCAAATGCATCCTTGTCCTTATACTCGGCGACATCTACATAGACTGCCCCGTTGTACTTCCCGTACTTAGCATGTAAAGCTTTGGCTCTTGCCTTCCTGCGGTCCTCATGATGTATTGGATGCATGTTCTTGGGCAAAGGTTTTATGTACAAGCCCTTGTGCATTTCCCGCCTCATCTGAATTTTCGTGTCACCGGCTGGAACGTCAACTCCAATGCCGATCCTTTCCAATATGTCCCTTCCTGCTTTTGTTTTTGAAAGCCTACCAAGCTGCATCACCAAGTGCGCCTCCCGTAGTTCTTCTAGGGTGTTGTGCACCCCTAATCCCAGCAGCCTTTCGGTAGACGCATTTTGAGGCAACCCAAGAGCCGCTTTATACGCCTGCCTAATCATAGCCTCCACCTTTCCTTTTTCCGCCGCGTCCAACTTCAAATAAGGCGTCGCATACACTATTCTACTGAGCACAAATGCCTGCACTAGCTTACACAAGTCTTTTTCCTTAACACCTCTCTTACGATTGGCGATTCTCCTGATTAGCCGCACGGTAGCATTGACCGTATTTTTAAGCCTTTGCAAGGACTCGCTATTCTTCCTGTTAGTCTGCAGATACATACCCAGGATCCTGATCGTTTGGACCTCAGCGACCGGTACTCCCCCCACTTTCACCTCTAAAGGTGGTGGCGGCGTATAGTGCCTCGCATGTATCCCTCTTGGTTTATCCCTCAGAACAAAAAGCTCGGACTTGGGCTGAGAGCACGAGAGTCCTGCTTCCCCTGCTAGCTCCTCCACAATATCCACCGCCTGTTGTAGAGTTTCTTCCAACTGTGCGTCACTGCCTCTTGTTACCCATAGAGTAATGTCATCCGCATAAAATGTATGTTTAAGTCCCGATATCCCTTGCAGCCTGGGTGGTATCTTGATCAAGGCGAGATTAAATAGGCAGGGCGATAATACCGACCCTTGCGGTGTCCCCCTGCCCCCCAATGGGAAGGGATCCGATTTCATTTCTCCGACTACAATCTCCGCAGTCCTACCCTCCAGAAACGATCTGATGTACCGGAAGGTTCTACCCCCCGGTCCTATGTCTGATAGGTTCCTCAATATTGCCTCATGGGTAACATTGTCAAAGGCCTTAGTGAGGTCGAGCCCCAAGATAGCCTTGGTGCCCGTGCCGTACCCAGGATCAACCACGTCTTTTTTGAGCTGTAACATGACGTCCTGCGTCGATAAATTAGCCCTGAAGCCAATCATTGTTTCAGGTATCAACTCATTGTCCTCTACATAACCCTGAAGCCTGTTCAAGACCACATGCTCCATCAATTTGGCCAAGCACGACGTTAGCGAGATGGGACGCAGATTCTCAATGCAGAGCTTCTTCCCTGGTTTAGGAATAAATGTAATCCTAGCATGTTTCCACTCTGGCGGAATCTCCCCGGCCGCCCAATATTTATTCATCAAATTCGTGAGTGCCCCCACTGACTTGAAATCCAGGTTCCGCAGCATTTTATTAGTAACCCCGTCCGGACCCGCTGCTGACGTGGTACGAAGCTGGCCCATTGCAAACTCCACTTCCGCCACCGTAAAGTCTGCATCCAATTCAAGGTTTTCCTCTCCCGAGTAATCCGGCAAGCAACCGCCCGCCTCTCTGTTTATGTAACGACTTCGGAGTTCATGTATGAATTCCCCAATCGTGCCTTGATACCGATGCACTAGCCTAGCCATTTGCCCCTTTTGCGCAGATTTGGTTGCGGCCGGGTCTAAAAGGTGCCTCAACAACTGCCATGTTTTTTTGCATCCGAATTGCCCACTCATCCGGTCACAAATCTGCCCCCACTGTTGACACTGCAACTCCAATGTGTAGGCTTCGATTTGTCGTTCTAGCTTGGCCATTTTCCTACGGAGGACACCATTATGCCTTTGTTTCCTCCACCTCCGAAGGAGACTCGCATGTGCTTCCCACATGTGTAACAATCTAGAGTCAGCCGTAAAGCCCTCCCCCTCCGTCGGAACCTCTTCTGTGGTACTCTTCACGGCCTGCTTGAGCGTGTCAATCCAGGCTCCTAAGTCCTCGATTTCCCCGTTCACTATGTCATTCCTGTATTGCCGAAATCGGTCCCAGTCCGTCACTCGAGTTCCTTTCACCGTGTCTTTGTGCTTAGCAGCACTAAATATCGTGGAAAGGATATAGTGATCACTTCCCAGTGGCTGTCCCGTGTTTACCCACTGTGCATCCCTGATACCATTCAGAAATGTGAGGTCTGGAGAGGTGTCTATGCTTACGCTGTTGCCTATCCTGGTATGATCTAGCGGGTTGTTTAAGATCGTCCATCGCAGGTCCTGGGCAACCTGCCAAAGCTTATTTCCCTTCGGGCTGGCTCGGATGTAGCCCCACTCCGGATGAGGCGCATTGAAATCTCCCACCACGATGAGTTGAGACCTAGCCGCTAGCCGTTGCGTCTTTATCAGAAGGTCTGGCAGGCCCACCCCCTTATCTTTTGGAGAAGAGTATACAATAAGAACAAATAGCCTCTTATCGTCCTTTCTTTTGGGCAAAATCTCCAGCAGGACGTAGTCCTCCCTGCTGCTATCTATGGTATGCTGAATCACTGTGGTGTTGCGATGGACTAACACGGCCGTGAAGACGCTCAATACGCCCCCTCGATCAATCTCTGGTGGTGTAAATGTCTTAAATCCTGGTAATTTCACCGAGCCGCTAGCCTCCTGCAAAGCTATAATGTCCGGCTTACTATCCAGATTTTGTATGTGCAACTGCAGGTTCCCCCGCTTGCGACGGAAGCCCCTGCAGTTCCACTGCCAAACCTCAATTTGCTGGCGAGGGGCCATGGTGAAGCCCTAGGTTCACTAACATCGGTTCTTGGCCGACTACGCGAGGCAATCTAACCTCTAGCATAGCATTTAGCTGTTTAAACATGTCCATTACCTGGGTCTGGAAACCCCGCATGTCATTGGTGAAGGCGTCAAGACGCTCCTCAATGTTGCCTAGTCTAGCTTCTATCCTGTCGACCCGGCGATCCAGCCTATCCTGTCTTTCTTCCAGTTTTCCTACTCTCTCCGCAAGGGTAAGCATGTCTCTCTTAAGACAAGTGACTGTAAATACTGGCTGCGGCGTGTCCGCCGCCGAAGTTTCTGCTACTCTCTTTGCACGAGCTCCCTCATCTGCCGGAGGTGGCCTTTTGACCGTCCCCCGATTCTCCACTTTCTCCACTTCCATAGCTGTGTTATCGTCCACGCGAGAAGCGTTCGCCTGCGCCGCTTGCTGTGGGGCTTGGGCCAACGGCGTCTGTACCCTGTCTACTCTGCCGGTTTTAAGCGCGCGTTCCATCTCTGCTATCCTAGCTTCCATCTTTTTGATAGTTTCGGCTTGCTGCAGCACCTGCCTTTGTAGCTCCTTCTCTCGAGCAGTCTCATTTTCGGAGCCCGCGTTGGGCCAGCTCACCTTTTTCCTCGTGGCACTTGGGCTTCTTCCATGACCGGAACCTAGCCCTCCTCCTTTGCCAGGCTCGGGTCCGGGCAGTGGCGGGAAGGAAGCTGACCGGTCCCTGCTCTTGCTATCGCCTCTCGCACCGCTAGATGACCGCTTCCTGGGCCTCGAACGCCGCTCCTCCTTGCCCGTTTGGCTCTTGTCCTCGTTGCTCTGCTGCAGACCCGTCGGCTGCTGACGGGCTAGGCGAAACTTGCAGTTCCGACTTCCCGTGCTGTGCGCCCCATGACACACAATGCAGTCCGGCGTGCAGGTCAGCGACTCTCCCTCCGGTGGTGCAGGATGTTCTTTCCCGCAGCGGCGACACAAATTAGTCTTCGGACGATAGCAAACGTCCGCCCGATGTCCCACTCGTCTGCAGTTATAGCAGGTCTCGACTAACTCTCTATATGGGATCACAGCGTACAGACAGTTCCAATAGATGACTTGCCGGGGAACGCGCTTCCCCCCGAACGTGATCTGAATCGCCTTTGACTTGCCCAAAGGTCTGGCATCCAAAATTTCCATGTCTTCATTCCTCTTCAAGAATCCTGCGCGAATTTCTGCCAGTGGGCATCCGTTGTACGCATTGTAAATTACTCCGCGCACAGAATTCTCCGGCGCCGCCACGTACGCCGAAACCGCAAGGTCACGACCGCCCAGCTGGAGCGTCTTGACATTCGCATATGCCCCACTACGATTCATATACGGCGTGCTCACCGTCATCGTGTTGTTTCTCTCATTGACCCGCACCAGGTCTTCTTCCACCGCAGTCGCGTTCGTCAGCTTCGCTGCCGCTCTCAGGGCATATCCGAGCTCCCTCGGCGTCACTATGCTCAAGTCCCAATTCTTGGGCCGGCACACAACCTTGAAATCCTTGGCTGGCATCTGAAGAAACGGTCCCCGTTTCTTCCACACCGGCGCTTTCCCCCGCTTGACTTGGGCTGCTCCGTGCGTCTGGCGCCCGTCGCTGCCCGCCTGTTTCTCGGTAGGCCTACTCTCGGTGTGGTCCCCGTACACAGTCTTTTTGAAGCGATCTTGCGCCTTCAAAACCCAGGCCCATTCTCCCGCCTCGAATTCTTCGGGCGTTATAGATTCTCCCTCAACGGAGTACTCCATCATCTTTAGCCTCGCAAAGGCCCACTACCACAAGGCACGGCCGTGAGCCCGGCGCCGTAGGCGTCGGCTCGGCCTACAGAGTAGGCCTAATTTTGCCGCACCGTGGTCGAGTACAAATCGTGAAGAAAACCCCTAAAAGGGGGAACACTTGCCAATATATGGTGTCCACAGGTACAGGGCAACTTCCTGCAGACGATTCCACAAAAAGCAAGACCAAGGCACAGCGCGTTCCACCGAAAAACGGTCTCAAGGCGGGAGCTCATGCGGAACACGTCCGCTCAGCGTCCGCTCCCTTAACGAGGCAATGTTTCTGACTGGAACTCTAGCACAAACTCCCTGCTGGTATAATTGGTCCTCTGGGCGTCATTTCGGCGGTTGTAGCGTTCTACTTCGATCGACAGTCACAGCGTTCTCTGCTCTGCCATAGGAAATTCTAAGTGTTCCATGCCGGTTTTGTCGATGGACTATCTACATTCGAGGCTTTCTCAATGAATGAGAAGTGCAGCTAACCTTCGCGTGCGCGACCCGCTTCCTGATTTCAAGGTGATCGTCACTGCATGCAAACTTAACTGCCGACTTCTTCTGTGGTGTGTATGTGAGCTTCAAGACTGGTTCGTCCTGTGTGCTACGTCCCCGAAGACTGAGCCGGCACACGTCAAGCTTACCTCATGCAAAGCCTTCAAGCCACAGTGCTCGCTCATTGCCTGAAGCAAACACACAGCGGTGGCTGTGTGTTTTTGTGTTCTACTGCTTGGTGGCTTGGTTGGATGGTTGGGGTGAGAGGTGAGCAGGGCGACGCATGGTTCCTGCGACCGCAGCCGCGTCTCAATTGAAATGGAATGCAAAAGTCTCCGCATGCTGTGCGCTATCGGTGCTCGTTAAAGGATCCAAGATGGGCCAAAATAATGGCCCTTATTAACCTTAAATCAGTCCCCAACCGAGTCTCTTTTTGCTTCTCTTCACTCGCTCCTCCATTTCTTTGCCACACAGATGACTTCAGGTGTCCACCTGTACGCGTATATCTTTGTGAACCGCTTCCTTTTATCGAAAAGCTGTCGGCATACCAGTAGTCCGCACCGCGTGTCGGAAATAACCGGAGGCTGCCTAAAAAAATCGTATCATGGTAATTTGTGGTTCCAGTTATTGATGATTGATTGGTGTGTGATAGGCGCTGACGAGTAAATGAAATATTTTTATTGGTTAATTAAAGAAATGAGAATTTGAAAAAAACTGGAAAAATGGGGTTCCAAGGTGTCAAAGTGCTCAGAATGCAAAAGCCAATGCTTGATGGTAATTCAGAAAAATTTAGAGTGCGTATTCGATCAATTAATTGAAACATTGAACGGAGGACGCGACTGAAAAAAAAAACTTTTTTTAGCGGCGACCGCGTTTCGATGGCGGCGAAATGGACGCCCATGTGCTGAGCGCTTTTAGCACGCGTTAGAGAACCCCAGGCGGTTTACATAAATTGAAAACCTCCAGTACTGCCTTCGCGCTCTGCGACGTTAAACACGACACGTCTAAAATTTAGCATATCATTCTGTCTTGTTTCTTCGTGAAGCAGCCCAGAAATATGCGCGCATTTTTCCCATGAAGGAGAAACGCGTACAGGAAAATGGTCTGCTCAGCCTGCACTGCGAATATTCAGTGCCCAAGTAAACTCTAAAGTTGACACGCGCATGGCGACATGAGAAATTTCGAAAATTTGTTTTTAAGGAACGGAAATGGCGCAGTATCTGTCTCACATCTCGGCTGACACCTTAACCACGCCGTAAGGGAAGGGATAAAGGAGGGACTGAGAGAAGGAAGATAGAGGTGCCATAGTAGAGGGCTCTGGAATAATTTCAACCACTTGTTGATCTTTAACGTGCATTGACATTGCACAGCACACGGGTGCCTTTGCGTTTCGCCTCCATCGAAACGCGGCCGCCGCGGTCGCGTTCGAATCCGGGTACTTCGGATCAGTAGCCGAGAGCCCTAACCACTGAGCCACCGCTACGGGGGTATTAATCTTGAAGACATTCTGATCTATGAAAAACGCGCGACTGACTGATGACTGTCTTCGTTTGGATGTCTCATTTCGAAGTGCGGACGCTCGTCGTTTGCGCGTCTAGCCACCATGGTGGCTTTGTAGTTATGGCGCTCGGCTGCTGACAAGAAGGAGTCGGGTTCAGTACCGGCCACGGCAGTCGCATTTTGATGGATGCGAAATTGTAGACCCCTGTACTGTGCCCCGGGTTCGAACCCGACCGCGGCGGCTGCGTTTTTATGGAGGAAAAACAGTAAGGCGCCCGTGTGCTGTGCGATGTCAGTGCAGGTTAAAGATCTCCAGGTGGTCTAAATTATTCCGGAGCCCTCCACTACGGCACCTCCTTCTTCCTTTCTTCTTTCAATCCCTCCCTTATCCCTTCCCTTACGGCGCGGTTCAGGTGTTCAAAGATATATGAGACAGATACTGCGCCATTTCCTTTCCCCCAAAAACCAATTATTATTTATTGTACTGTGCGGTCAGTGCACGTAAAACCCCAGGTGGTCACAAATTCCCGAGTGCCTCACTACGGCGTCCCTCATAGCCTCATTCGCTTTGGGACGTTGAACCTCTCATAAGACATAAACCAAGAAAATCCGGCGTCGGCGTTCTCGGTGTTGTGAGCGAAAAATCCCAACCATGACTCTGGCAAGTGGTGCCCAAAGAGCAACAAAGGATGCCGGTGGGACACCTAGGTCACGTAACCTCGAGATGCTATCATAACCTGTCCAGCGTGGCAGGCGACGCTTCAATTAATTATTAGCATCTGGGTTGCACAAAGCCCATCGCAAGACAGTGGCTTATCGCTTAACCGTTGCACCATTGTGCCTGGAGGGGTATGAAGACTCCCGGAGATCTAAGAACATAGAGAATGGCCTGCATAAATGGGGTTAACACATTACTCTATAGTGTCATACCTTAAGGCGAAGCTAAATTGTCCCGTTTGGGTACTGACCCAGAGTTCCCGAGTTCGAACCCAGGGGCGGCAGCCGGGTTTTGATGCAGGCGAAACGCAAAAAGCTCCCGTGTCCTGTGCGATCTCAGTGCACGTTAGAGAACACACAGGTGGTCGAAATTATTCCGGAGCGCTCCACTCCCTACATCTATCTTCTTTCCCTCCCTTCTTTATCCGTTCTCATATGGCGCGGTTCTAGTGTCCAGGGGAGATGAGAGTTGCTGCACCATTTCCTTTCCTCAAAAACCGCAAAAAAAGCCAGCAGAGGTCTCGTGACAAATTTAGAAGAGAACGACGACGCAATGGGGAGCACGAGACCAGTGAGCGGAGAGACACAAGCGCGCGTGCATGAACGTGATTGGCTGTGGTGACGTGGCCTTCAGCCGAGCAAGACGCCTCCGCAGCATCAGGGAATAAGAATGACAGTGCGCGGTGTCCACGTCCCAGACAGATCTTCATGAGGAGGCTCAGTACGGGACTCCTGGAATTTATCGGCGGCGTTTTGGAGTCCTTCTGGCTTTCCCGGCGATCTACCCGTTATATATCATCAGGTGAGGCCTAGGGTCCGCTTGCATAATGCGATGACACCTCGGAAGACAGCGAGGGTAGGCAGGTAGTGCTTTAACGAGGCAATTTTTCTGACTGGAACTCTAGCAGGAATTTTCGGCCTGTAATGGGTCTTCAGGGCCCCATTGCAGCGGTCTTTGAACGTCGCCCTACAATGAAAGCGTTCTCTGCTATGCCATCGGAGGTGCGTTCGCTGCCTCGATTCTACATTCGAGGCAATAAATGAGGTGCAGCCAGCCTTCGCGTGCGTGATCCGGTTGCCGATTTCTAGTTTATCGTAACTACATGCAAACTTAACTGCCGGCTTCTTCCGAGGTCTTTGTGTGAGCTTCGAAACGCGTTCGAGTCGTGTGCATCGACCCAGAACACTGAGCCGCTGCGCACCAAGCCTGCCCCGCTGAGGTTCTTCAGCCCGCACATTACCCCTAAATTACTCCGCAATCTTAATTTCTCTTCACTCGCTCCTTCACTTAATTGCCGCACGGATAAGTTCAGGTGCCCACCCTCTACGCGCATATACAAGCGACGTCGGTGCACGTTAAAGAACCCCAGGTGGTGGGAATTTCCGGAGCCCTTCACTACAGCGTCCCTCAGAGCCCGAGTCACTTTGGGTCGGACATTAATCCCGTTAAGCCTTAAACCTTAAAACCTTTTTTTATTCTGCACAGGATCCCCATCTTATCGCTTGCTTGAACAGCGCTTTCACGCGGTTTGCACACCCGCGTTCCTGTATGCCCTTTTTTAGCTGCCGTTTCGATGACACCGAGGACGCGGCTGGATTTTTTTTTAATGCGAACGCATTACTAGGCTTTGTCTTGTGTTTCGTGTCGCCAAAACTTGTCAACACAATTACGTCGTTCTGTGAAGGTAACTGTGCAAAAGCTTGATTGCGTTAGGTAGTGCGTGATGAGATCTTGCTGTGGGAAAAATTTGGTTAATGGTGTTTCTTCATGAAGCTGCCCAGAAATGTGCGCGCATTTTTCCCATGAAGGGGGAAACGCGTACAGCGAACCTTTGCTGCTTAGCCTGCGCTGCGAATGTTCAGTGCCCAAACAAACTTTATAGCTAACACTCGCGCGCATGGCGACGTAAGCATGAATCCATTTTGATCTATGAGATTAAGAGGGTTTTAAATTCGGCTAGTTCGTAGTTGACATGGGTGGACCCAAGTCATTTCAGAAGCGCAATTATGTGTGACCATGATCTATGAGAGACGCGGGCCTGGCTGATGGCGTTCTTCGTTTGGGTGTTCACACGGGGTGAGGACTGTCGGCGTATCGGCGTCTAGCCACCGCGGTGGCTGGGTAGTTATGGCGCTCGGCTGCTGACCCGAAAGACTCTAGTTCGTTCCTGGCAACGGCGTTCACATTTACGATGGAGGCGAAATGCTAGAGACCGGTGTTCTACGCGATGTCGGTGCACGTTAAAGCACCCCTGGTGGCCGAAATTTCCGGAACCCTTCACTACGGCGACCCTCATAGCCACACTCCTTTTTGGGGCATTAAACACCCATCAGTCATAAACCTTATTAATCCGACAGCGTTACGGAGCTCGTGTCGAAGAAAAGCCAGTGTCGTCGGCGTCGGCAGTCCTTGGCCATGAGCGAAAATGGCGCATTTATGTGGACACCTGAACCGCGCCGTAAGGGAAGGGATCTTAACACGACAGCGTTAAGGATTGATTGATTGATCGATCGATGGTTGGTTGATTGATTGATCCTCGATCTATCGATCGATTGATAGAGTGATCGATCAATTGATTTCTTTATTTCTTTATTTATTTGTCTATTTTTCCTTTACGGGCGATCCGTTTGCCCAGCGAGGAATGTAAGATAGGCGTTATTCCCTTTCCCTAAAAACCAATTGTTCATTTCATTTGCCTTCCCTTACGTCCCGGTTCGGGCGCCCGCCGAGATATGTGAGACAGGCGTCCTTTCCTTAAATTGTCCAACGGGCTCACGCGTCGCGCCGAACGGGCGATGGCGTTCTGTGTACCCCTCGGCAACGCTGACACGCTGTCGCGTCTCACTCTTCAAGACCAAGCTTAAGCGTCCTCCAATTTTTCTTCGTTGTCTGGCGTCGTACCCGCCGCGGTGGCTCAGTGGTTTTGGGCGCTCGACTACTGATCAGGAGTTCCCAGGTTCGAACCCGACCGCGGCGGCTGCGTTTTTATGGAGGAAAAACGCTAAGGCGCCCGTGTGTTGTGCGATGTCAGCGCACGTTAAAGATCCCCAGGTGGTCGAAATTTTTCCGGAGCCCTCCACTACGGCACCTCCTTCTTCCTTTCTTCTTTCACTCCCTCCCTTATCCCTTCCCTAACGGCGCGGTTCAGGTGTCCAACGATATATGAGACAGATACTGCGCCATTTCCTTTCCCCAAAAACCAATTATTATTATTATTGTCTGGCGTCGCGAAAACCCTGCAAAGTGTCTTTCTCCGTCACAAGGCAGATCGTTGTTACAGCGCTTGATATTGGCATGAAAACGTCAGGGCAAGTTCCCAGCTTGCCTACAGTGGGAGTGCGAAGCGGCAGCCTCCGCAACAGGCACGCTGTGCTCATGTGCCCGCGAGCCAATTATACAGGGCCAGTATATGGAAGTGTGGTGCGCAGTGGACGCTGGCTTAATCTGGGCGCGTTTTATTGCACCTGCCGCCGTCTCTGGTCGCTTGTAGATATATAGAAGCTCCCGCTACCGAGGGCCAAACACAGCTCTCGTTTTCATCTTCCAAGGGATTTAAAGTAAATTGAATCACAATTGACGCATTTTGTAAGGTTTACTTTTGTGCTACAGTAACGCGCTGCAGAGGCAGGATTGGTTTGAGCCAAGATGAAACAGCAAATACGGGTCAGCAGACGCCAGGCAACTGTCCACTCCGCATTTCAGAGTCCAGCTTGTGGACGTTTCTAGAGTACAGGCTTAGATGTGGATGTTGCTGCCTCGCGTTCGTAGCTTCCAATCCACGGCGATGCATGGATAGAAAAACTTTGAAATAGAGTCAATCACTCGTAAGGGTCGCGGGACTTTTTCCTCTCCCCTAATTAATCACTCGGAGAGTCGCAGGACTTTGTCATCCGCTCTTGCGAGGCTTCGGCCGTAACCCCCCGGGACTTAGCGGCATTCAAAGCTTGATTGACGATGCTTGTTTGGACTTCTGTGTCAGGGTTGTGCTTCAAATCCTGCCATGAGTCAGGTGTGCGTGTGTTGTCTTTGTAACGTGGGCATGTACGAAGAATCCGTGAGACCTTCAAGCATGTGCTCTTGTCGGAGTCAGGGGTGCGTTGCAATTGTACCATATATAGTGTGCCTGTACGTAACCCTCGCAGCATAATACGCGGCAGCATAGATCGCTTCGCAGCAGCCAGTGGATTTTCAGGACCCGTGTGGCGGATTCCAGGATGGATTATGCACGCTTTGCCGTGACGTTCTTCATCGGCCTTAGCGTTGCTGTTTCGGCATCCCCCTTGCCTTGGCGAGCGGCTGCATACAACTGCCGTTGTCGATGAAACGGGCGCTTCGTTCTTCTAATCTCAAACCCTGCCAGCGTTCTGCGTATTGCTGGCTGGAGCAGTGCTGCCGCCATGCAGATTGACCTTAGCCAGTCAAAAAGGGTGACAGATGTCTCCAATGATTGGGCCACATCTCTATGTAAGCATGCATCGCTGCCAGTTCTTCACCGGACTATGGCTAACGACGGTGTAAATTGAAGAATTTAGAGCGTACTTGACTTATTGGCTTTTGAGTGTGAAAGCGCAGTTTTAATAATTGATTTTTAATTGTTTTTCTTCCTTTCCAATGACCATTAGCTTAGAGCCGTAAGGCAACGGGTATAATAGGTTCACCTTTGTTTGCTAAAGTGCAACGCCTATGGGTATCCGTGCTCCCCTCAATGGCTGACTGCCCTGTTCATTTCACGGCACCTTTGATACCACGACGACCTCATCTGCGATTTTTCTGACCTCTGCTGCTGGTCGTTTCGTTCCCTATGTGTGCGTATTGCTTTCGCATTAATAAGCTGGCCGAAATTTAAACAATGGCAAGGTCCAGTTCGAAGACTTCTCCAAGTGTCCATACGCAGGGACTTGGCAATATATACAGACATGCACGCCTGTGCCTGCCTCTTAATCTGCGCTGACCGCAATTTTGTGTCATACTGCAGGCGGCTGCTCCCGTCTCCCGTCAGGCTCGTGCATCCTCGTCGCATCTGAGGCAGCGAAAAAGGATTCGGAGTCCAGGGACCCGCTTCCAGCGTATGCAGTGTTTTTGCCGCGCGGGTGTCAGCCGAGACGCCGACGCACCAGCCGCTGTCGTCGTCCCACCCGAGGACATCTGGTGCACCAGGTGAGGAACGCCACCAGCGTTGCGCCGCAGTTGATACACTGGCGATGCAGTGTTTGAATGTGCTGCTGAAGTATATTCTAACTTATAACACTTGCGATTGGTGACGAACTGCTGCGTCTTGTCCCTCCTTCTCTCCTCGGGGTTTTTAAAGCGAAAACTTCACTACTTCCTTCCGTAGCTTGTTGGCATTGTTGGCTTGTTGGATTGTTGGCTTGTGGCATTTTCATTGTGATTGATACCCGTATGCATTGTAGTCGTACAGCATGCATTCCAGCGTGTTTCATAACCACGTGACGTCACCGAGCCGCAGCTGTGTCGAAACCGATACAGAGCGGGAGCTTCGAAAGGAAAGTAAAGGCGCATAACTGAACCCCTGTGAAGGTGGACGTCTCAGTCGCGCTTTAAGCTACGTGGCGGTAGTGTCATATGTGCGCTGCATGCATTGGCATTGACAAAGCTGTGGCAGAAATGCGCCAAACGGCGCGGCATAGGCTCATGAAGGGAGCAGATGACAACTATCATCGCGAAGCCTGTCCCACTCGGTCTTCATGGCTGTCCGGGTTGGCGTTCTCAATGTGGGGCCTCATGGGGTGCGCTTTTATAATGCCCCATACGTTGTCTATGGGGTTGAGCGTGGTTGCTTTTAATTTACTTGGTTTTGGGGGGAACGGAAATGGCGCAGTATCTCTCTCATATATCGTTGGACACCTGAACCGCGCCGTAAGGGAAGGGATAAAGGAGGGAGTGAAAGAAGAAAGGAAGAAGAGGTGCCGTAGTGGAGGGCTCCGGAATAATTTCGACCACCTGGGGATCTTTAACGTGCACTGACATCGCACAGCACACGGGCGCCTTAGCGTTTTTCCTCCATTAAAACGCAGCCGCCGCGGTCGGGTTCGAACCCGGGAACTCCGGAAGAGTAGTCGAGCGCCCTAACCACTGAGCCACCGCGGCGGGGTTGCTGCTATCGGAGGATTCTCCAAGTATTACAAAGTCGTCTTTTCCTGTGCCGCCACGACTGTTTTTGTTTTCGATTTTTTTCATTGGCGCTGGTGTTGACAACGTTCTAGACTCGGATGATTTAAGGAAAGGAAGGGCGCGTAATTGTCTCCCTGGGGCAGTGGATGCCTCAGTTCCGCTTTGAGGTACGTGGCCGTGGTGAGAGACGGGGGCTGAATGCAATAACTGGCGCTGACAGCGTTGCGGCAGACATGCGTCACTGCAGCAATAGGCCGCTGATTTCACTGGGGGACCAATCTCTCGCGATCAGCCTTTAATTTAACTGCGACTGCAGGGTGGCAGGGTGGGCGCGCTTCCTATATCTACTTGCCGCCATCGCAGTCGCCGGGCCGCGCGCCGAGTACGGCGGCCATATGGCGGCTGACGAGCGCAATCGGCGAAAAGCGGCCACCCGCGGCCAAGCTCGGAAAAAGCAGCTGCTCACGCGAAACGAGCTATCAGACAGGCAAGCGGAGGAATAGGGGGCGCGCGTGCTCATAGTCATCGGCCAGCGCAGCCTCGACGCGGCCACTGCGTCGCCTAGTGGTGCAAAGGCAGCTTCAAAACGCTGCTCCGGCATTTCGCGTAATTAATGCCATGACTACTAGCAGCGCTATGTCTCCTCTGTGACATAAGGACAAAAGCAGACGCCCTGAAACAGAAGCTCGTCTCCCCTCGAGTGTGCTCGTTCGAAGTGCATTAAATCCTTGCGACCATCGTTCGCGTCGCTAACAGTTGACGCTTGGGTTGCGTGCTCGCTCACTGCACTTTCTACGGGAGGCAGTGAGCCTCCGAAAAGCCCCAACAGAGGGAGCGAGCAGCACCTCCTTGGGCCGACTGGTCCGTTTTTACGTCATCTCCATCACTTGATAAAGGATGCCCTTTGTCAAGTTTGTTTGAAAATGACGAATATTTGCGAGCAGCTCTTGAGGCACTCACTTCTGTTACAAATGCCATCTCTCGTTCCTTCGGTTCTCTGTTGACATGGCACAATAAAAAAAAATATTGCTGGTGGTTTAGCTCTGGTTATAACCCTGGTCGAAAGCGAAAAGCTACATCTCCCTGATTACGTTTGAGGTCGAGCGACTGGCCGTTTCCATAGACTGCGATACAGACACACACGCAGTAGTAGGACTTCTTTTATTTGTTATACATTTTGCTTTCTTCCAAACGACATTAAAGGCGCTCACACACGACAGTATATGATAATTGGTTTTATGGGAAAGTAAATGGCGCAGTATCTGTTTCTCATCTCGGCGGACACCGAACCGCGCCGTAAAGGAAGGGATAAAGGAGAGAGTGAAAGCAGAAAGGAAGAAAGAGGCGTCGTAGTGGAGGGCTCACTAATAATTTCGACCACCTGTGAGACAGGCGTCATTTCCTTTCCTTAAAACCAATTTTCATTTCATTTTCCTTCCCTTGCGGGCGCGGTTCGTATGTCCACCGAGATATGTGAGACAGGCGTCATTTCTCATGGTTTCACCTATACCTACATACAAGGTGAAACTTGAAGCTACATTGACCTCTATTTACATTCAAGGTTAAGCTTGCGGCCCCGCTGACGGCTCGAAAAGCTGGCGTCGCGAAGATTTTCGCTTCAAAACGTCAAAGCGCATTGCAGTCGCCCTTCAAAGCGAATGTGTGCGGGCTACGCGCAGTATCTGTTGCTGTGAATTTCAAGCGTTCGAGCGCAGTTCTGGCTGGCATTCCAAAAAAGCTGCTAATATAAGATGAGAAACAGGCTGCCGCAACACAAAAAGAAGCGTTGGAGGACTCCTATGCTGCGCTTATGAGTTGACGCGATAGCGTGCGCCGTTTGGTGCGTCATCTGATGCTGCTAATGCAACTCTTTAGAATTTTTCTTACAAGATTCTTTTATTAGGACGACGATTTACACCGACACTTAGCATCGGTGATCTGGTTTCAATTAATCGATTCCGCACCTAAATTTTCTTAGTTACCATCATCAAGCGTTGGCTTTTCACAATATTCTGAGCATTTTGACAGCCCCCCCCCCCCCCATGAACCCCCCTTTGTCCAATTTTTCATTTCTTAACTTATCAATTACAAAAATTTCATTATTTATCGCCTATCACACACCAATCAGTCATCAATCAATTGAACCAAAAACTACCATGATATTTTTTTTTTACGCAGGCCCCAATTATTTCAGACACGCAGTGCCCACCACTACTACGCCGACAGCTTTTCGACCGAAACGCGCTGTGTACGCTATCGCTGCAATAGAATTTTAAGATTCTGCTTCGTTATGCAACGCCGTACAGAAAGACAGTTTCAACGCAGCGTTCGTTCGACTTACGATAAGAACGTTTACACCCTTAAGGTGTGACGCTCTTATCCCATGGCTAACATCTTTTGAGCGTGTTCACCTACTCCTTACGAGTGTTCGTGAACACCCTTGTGGCGTTGAGATCACGGACACCGTAAGGGTGTTTATGAATACACTAAAGGATGCTAGCCCTAGGACACTCTGGGACACTCTTGCACATTTAGGCTGTAAAAAAATTGTATTTCATGTTCGAATTCCCAAAGCACGGCTGCTCGAGCTCCAAGCCGATCAGGAAATGATCCCCAACAAGTAAAGTCTTTGAAGCTAAAGGCTTCCGCGAAAGACGCCAGGACCCCCAAGGTCTCTCCCGCGAATCTTTAACCCCGCGTGAGAAACACGCACATCAAAATTGCGATTTACAAAAAAAAAAACGAAATCGCCAGATCAGTGATCGGAAAAGCGCGTGCGTAAATAAGCTAGCGATCGTCATCCGCGTTACCATTAACGTGCAATAACCTTATATTTCCTATAAACGAACACTGTTGAATTCGCGGTTTCTTTTAAATTTTTTCTCGGGACCACAGCGAATATGGTATGGGTTGGAAGCCACGCAAACAGGTTCCCTCCATTCATGACCTCCTTACGCAGACGTCTTTTTTCTTCTGCATTGTTAGGTTGGAACCAGCTTCCTACTGGCATTACACGTTGGGCACCGGAATTTTTTTAGCAGGTACTATATGACGCATCTGTCATAGAGCTGTGTAATCGGCCACATCTAGGGTCTGTATTTCATTTTTTTTCACCCGTAATCATCATGCCTTCCGGCTGATTTAATAACGAGGCATGCTCTTCACATTCGCAGCCAATTCGCCCTGCTATTGCGGAGAGGAAGCCACTGAGACAGAAATCCTGGCCAGAACTCCCAAGTCGTCCGGCCGACACAACGCAGGTTAGTACAGTTCAGTGGGCTTGATACTTCTGTCATGAATTCCGCGGGTAATGGCAGTGGTGCAATTCGATTATTTTATTCAGAATATCTCTGTCGGCGAGACTCAACTGACAGTCTTGTGGCGCCAAAGAGTTCTGACGTCACTGTATATACAGACGCCGCGGTAAATTAATTTCTGTCCGCCACATTCAAAATCTTGTTGAAAGAAAAAAATACAGTCCCCTGATATGAGAGCAGTGACAATACCTTGCAGGGTTTAAGAAGTGTGCAGTACTCGCGACAGCGGTCGTCAGAAACGAGGTTGCGTTTTGGAAGCACGCCGCATTATCGAATCTCCGCCAAGTGTCGCAGCAGTGAAATTACCTCAATACACCGTGTTTTGTTTACATTTGATTGCTGTGGTACGCATAAGCGGGACACAACCGCACCGGGGCATTCCAGAACGCCACACGTTTAAAACGCACATTGCTGTCGAAAATGGTGCATTTTAATTGAACTCAAGATAAATTCTCCCCGAAAACAAGGAGAAGCTTTGCTTATTTTATGACGGGAGAAACAGCGGTATGTGGCCAGACTGCAACTCTCTTTGAAAGCAAACCTCCTGCTACCTGTTGTCACCTGTTGTGTGACACACCGCGTCGTCATACATATGCACAGCTGATCATCATAAAAGAACCGTACCAGTAAATTTGCGCTTTGGACGCTGTGGCAGCTGCTATTAAGGCTGCCCTATCGAAAAACAGAACAGGAAATTTTCAGTTGTGATAGACTTTCCTTTAGTATTTTGGGACCTGACGTAAGAAATCCGTGTCGTAAAGACAATATTTTCTGTAGTATTCTGTAGTCTCCTGTCGTAACGACAGAGCCAGTTCTGTCTCTACAACACGCAACTTCGAAATACTACAGAAAAATCTGTCGGAACGAAAGGACGACAAAAATTTGCTGTGTATTTCGACCGGGCGCCCGGTAAGGGCTAACAGCTTTACAGCGCAAGGCCGGGTATTAGGCTTAGTGAACTGTGCATGGCCTACAGATGCTGCCGTGAAGTGTTCCGCGTGCACTGAGTAACTTTAGACTTCCATTTGACAAACGTAGTTTTTTATCAAAAATGTCTTTCATACCATGCTTAGTTAAAGTAAGCCCCACGGACGTAAGCGATTAAACCCAGCAATCGGAAGAACTCCTCGACTTCAGGGCGACATTTTCTGGTACGTCATTCAGGACGCATGTCTAACATACTTCGATAAAAATTTTGAATATTGGAAAATGTTAAGGCAGTGTTATGGAAGTATTGAAGGTATTGGTCCATTCCTCCTGTGCGTAGCAAAATATTTATTTCCATCGCACGCATCTAGCATTTAGGACTGCGTAGAGAAACTATGGGCAAGGCTTTTGACGAAAGCAAAAACCTTAATAGCAACAAAAATGCAAGCCTGTCCATGGGAGATCTGCAGATATATTGTTATAGTGAAATCTTGCAATATATGAAAAATTGCGTTCGTAAACACATTCCTGTTCAAAGTAATGCTTTGTTCCGGAATTATTGGGTATGATACGCGTTCTTTCTTTGTGCTGAAGGAGCGACGACCGCGACGGAAAGGTGGAGGAAACCGCTGCGAAATGTGCAGCCAGGGCCACCGCAGCGCCGAAGTGCCTTCATCACGTGGGTGTCTGGGAAGGCGCCGACGCCTGCGCCTTCCGTGGGCCGCCCGTCCACCGGGGATAAAGGGGAGAGCAGCGGCTGTCACCGGTGAGGGATGCTGCCTCCAGGGCGGCACACGCATTTGGCCACCGTAGTGTTTCAGCCGTTTTAATGCGAAAGCATTACAAGGCTACGTCCCACGTTTCGTCTTCTTCTCCTCAAGTAATATGGCACATACCCACGTGGGGGGGATTGGCCAAGGTATAGAGTAGAATGCCAATGAAGCATTTGCGCGGGGAAGGAAACGTCAGAAGACTGAACCAAGATAAAAAAAATTAGAAAAATAAAATGAATTCAAGAGGTATGAGTCATCCGGAATAGAATCAATCTAGCCTTTTTTGGACATGCAAAAGAATTTTGTATATAGCTAACAAGATAATCGATTAGTTGCACTTATGTAATCGTGAAGGAAGCCGCATACACTGCTTAACGGGAATCCCTTGGCACTCGCACCGAACGATAGAAGAAATGGAAGAGACAGAGGCAGTCCTAGTCTCGAAAGAGGAACCTCCAGATATTGCTTTCTCTGAACCGCGAACCGCCGGCAAGGGAGGAGAAAATGATCGATTGATTCAACTTACCCACATGATACACAAAGGTTTGTCGCAGCGAATCCGCACCTGCATAAGTACAAGTTTAAGTGAGGGATTCTACATCGCAGGAGCGTCATGAACACTTCACAAAGCCTTGACTTACACCACCGGATATTCCATGGGTACTTTAGGTGTTGAAAGTCCACGGTATTGAGCAACGGATCACTCAAAGTGGCTGAAATATGTTGGAACCGCTGGAAACGTGAAGCTGCTAACAGAATGAGGTGAGGGACGGGATATATTACAGGTGCGCTGAGAGCTGACCTTGCCAATAAATCAGCCACCTCGTTAAAATAGACGCCTGAATGCCCAGGTACCCAGACCAAACGGATCTCGCGCACTGTGCTCGAAACAAAAAACCTAAGTGAACGAGTCAAGAAAGATTTTTCCAAATTTTGGAGAGAGACAATAACTGAAAGGCAGTCTGTAAGAATAAGAACCCGGGCGACATGTCTGGGAATTTTGAGAAGAGCCAAACCAATGGCCAAAAACTCTGCGAAGAATATAGGAGTATAATCAGGAATACGAACGGAGTAGCTCCAAGCTAGATCCTGCGAATATATGCAAATCGCAAAACTTGTCCTCGCGGTTACGTCGTTCCTAAATGATAAATGTGCAAACGTTTGACTGTTTTAGAGAGCACGTGATGAGATCTTCCTGCGGGAAAAATATGTTTGACGAGATGTAATTAGTAATTTAATTAAACGTGCAAATTTCACTCAAACATCACAATAGCCACGAACGTCGACATAACACCTGGACATCACAACAACCACGGACGTCGACATAACACCTGGACGTCACCCAATGACGTTTTGTTATGCGTACTGGCTTCGCGGAAAAAAACTCGCGTTAGAAATAAAAATGAAGAATTAAAGAGAAAGAAATAATTACGGCAATAAAATAAATAATAACGTGACAAAATTTCAATGAAATGCAGGGACAAAAAGAGCAAAAGGACAGGCTTTCGCTTGCAGACTTAAGGGCAATCCTGTTATTATTGAAACCGTCATTGAGAATGAATAAGCAATAAAAGAGTCCCGCACAACTACTACTGATATGGCAAAACGAGTACTGTGCATTGTTAACGCGCTAACCACTTATGTGGTATTAGCTTAACGAGTGAATTCTATCGGAAACGCCAACGTTTGTCTGCCTTCAACTACTGTTGTTCTAAAGACTCCAACAGGCGCGCTAATATCTGCCACCATCTACCTCAATCTCTTACAGAACAGCGCCCATAAAAAAAACTACAAAATAAGTGCCTTAATATATAGAAAATGGTATAGTTAGAGTACTATTCATCGTCTTAAGAGGCGTGACTGGTGTCCAAGCATCGGATGCAACTGCAGCTCCAACCGGGTTATTCCCACTTTTTGGCTTGTCGTGACTCCTGGTATACCGTCAGTGTCCCTGTCCCAAGGTTCGGGCCTTCCCGGACTGAACCGTTGCTGGAGGCGCATGAGCAAGTACCGTGCCCTCATGCCTAGAATGCTTGGTTGGTGCTGCAATGCCCGAATATTCCAGTTCTATAGCAACGTTTTTACGCTTAATGGGCTCTAAAATTCAGCAATTTGATCGCAGTAGGTAACGTATCCCCTCATTTGTGATTCTTGAAGCAAGTGCGTTATAGACGCATTGGTTTGAGAAAGCCAGAAAATGCGAGCTCCAAATTGGAGAGTGATTCCATTCTCCAGCGACTAACCTTTTCAACTTGAGAAGATCTCCGCGGGATATGTGCTCTTCGGTGCATTTTCAGCCCGCTTAGGCTCAAAGGTAGACCAAGTTTGGAATCCGTTCCGGCTCCCGGGTTGAAGCAGCGTCTGCTGACTCGTACGCTGCAATGCATTTCCTATTCAAGCGAAAAGCTCCACTCTCGTGCTGAGCCTGAAGGTCGTATGGCTCTTAGATTTCACCTCTAATGGGAGGCGTGCAAAATGTGCAAATTCGCGCCTGGCAGGTGCCGCGGATCTTCTGCATCGACGCCACAGCTGATCGCTTGGCAGTCACGTTCGATGCTGCGCTGGTTGCTGCTCGACCATTCCTCCTCGCCAGTTGTGGCATGTGATATATCACGTGATTAGCTCTTGCGCTTAGCAGTCTCGTCCGCCGATGCGCTGGTTGCTGCTCAACCATTCCTCCTCGCTAGTTGTGGCATGTGATGTGTCACATTATTCGCTCTTGCGCTTGGCCGTCACGTCCGCCGATGCGCTGCTTGCTGCTCAGCCATTCCTCCTCGCCAGATGTGGCATGTGATGTGTCCCATGATTCGCCCTTGCGCTTGCGCTTGGCAGTCACGTCCGCCGATGCGCTGGTTGCTGCTCGTCCATTCCTCCTCTCCAGTTGTGGCATAAAATGTGTCACGTGATGCGATCTTGCGCTTGCGTTTCGCTCTCACGTCCGCCGACGCGCTGGTTGCTGCTCGACCATTCCTCCTCGCCAGTTGTGGCATGTGATGTGTCACGTGGTTCGCCCATGTGCTTCCACTTGGCTGTCACGTCCGCCGATCCGCTCATTACTGTTCGACCATTCCGCCTCGCCAGATGTGGGATGTGATGTGTCACGTGATTCGCCCTTGCGCTTGCGCTTGGCAGTCACGTCTGCCGATGGGCTGGTTGCTGCACGACCATTCCTCCTCTCCAGTTGTGGCATAAAATGTGTCACGTGATTCGCTCTTGCGCTTGCCTTGGCAGTCACGTCCGCCGATGCTCTGGTTGCTGCTCGACCATTTCTCCTCGCCAGTTGTGGCTTGTGATGTGTCACGAGATTCGCCCTTGCGCTTGCGCTTGGCAGTCACGTCCGCCGATGCGCTGGTTGCTGCTCGACCATTCCTCCTCGCCAGTAGTGGCTTGTGATGTGTCACGTGATTCGCTGTTGAGCTTGGCAGTCTCGTCCGCCGATGCGCTGGTTGCCGCTCGACCGTTCCTCCTCGCTAGTTGTGGCATGTGATGTGTCACGTGATTAGCTCTTGCGCTTAGCAGTCTCGTCCGCCGATCCGCTGGTTGCTGCTCGACCATTCCTCCTCGCCAGTTGTGGCATGTGATGTGTCACGTGATTCGGTCTTGCGCTTGCGCTTGGCTATGACGTCCGCCTATGCGCTGGTTGCTGCTCGACCATTCCTCCTCGCCAGTTGTGGCATGTGATCGCTCTAGCGCTTGGCAGCCTCGTCCGCCGATGCGCTGGTTGCTGCTCGACCATTCCTCCTCGCCAGTTGTGGCATGTGATGTGTCACGTGATTCGCTCTTGCGCTTGACAGTCTCGTCCGCCGATGCGCTGGTTGCCGCTCGACCGTTCCTCCTCGCTAGTTGTGGCATGTGTTGTGTCACGTGATTAGCCCTTGCGCTTAGCAGTCTCGTCCGCCGATCCGCTGGTTGCTGCTCGACCATTCCTCCTCGCCAGTTGTGGCATGTGATGTGTCACGTGATTCGGTCTTGCGCTTGCGCTTGGCTGTCACGTCCGCCGATGCGCTGGTTGCTGCTCGACCATTCCTTCACGCCAGTTCTGGCATGTGATGTATCACGTGATTAGCTCTTGCGCTTAGCAGTCTCGTCCGCCGATGCGCTGGTTGCTGCTCAACCATTCCTCTTCGCTAGTTGTGGCATGTGATTCGCTCTAGCGCTTAGCAGTCTCGTCCGCCGATCCGCTGGTTGCTGCTCGACCATTCCTCCTCGCTAGTTGTGGCATGTGATTCGCTCTAGCGCTTGGCTGTCACGTCCGCCGATGCGCTGGTTGCTGCTCGACCATTCCTCCTCGCTAGTTCTGGCATGTGATGTATCACGTGATTAGCTCTTGCGCTTAGCAGTCTCGTCCGCCGATGCGCTGGTTGCTGCTCGACCATTCCTCCTCGCTAGTTGTGGCATGTGATTCGCTCTAGCGCTTGGCAGTCTCGTCCGCCGATGCGCTGGTTGCTGCTCGACCATTCCTCCTCGCTAGTTGTGGCATGTGATGTGTCACGTGATTCGCTCTTGCGCTTGGCAGTCTCGTCCGCCGATGCGCTGGTTGCCGCTCGACCATTCCTCCTCGCCAGTTCTGGCATGTGATGTATCACGTGATTAGCTCTTGCGCTTAGCAGTCTCGTCCGCCGATGCGCTGGTTGCTGCTCAACCATTCCTCTTCGCTAGTTGTGGCATGTGATCCGCTCTAGCCCTTGGCAGTCTCGTCCGCCGATGCGCTGGTTGCTGCTCGACCATTCCTCCTCGCTAGTTGTGGCATGTGATTCGCTCTAGCGCTTGGCAGTCTCGTCCGCCGATGCGCTGGTTGCTGCTCGACCATTCCTCCTCGCTAGTTGTGGCATGTGATTCGCTCTAGCGCTTGGCTGTCTCGTCCGCCGATGCGCTGGTTGCTGCTCGACCATTCCTCCTCGCCAGTTGTGGCATGTGATTCGCTCTAGCGCTTGGCAGTCTCGTCCGCCGATGCGCTGGTTGCCGCTCGACCATTCCTCCTCTCCAGTTGTGGCATAAAATGTGTCACGTGATGCGATCTTGCGCTTGCGTTTCGCTCTCACGTCCGCCGACGCGCTGGTTGCTGCTCGACCATTCCTCCTCGCCAGTTGTGGCATGTGGTTCGCTCTAGCGCTTGGCAGTCTCGTCCGCCGATGCGCTGGTTGCCGCTCGACCATTCCTCCTCGCCAGTTGTGGCATGTGATGTATCACGTGATTAGCTCTTGCGCTTAGCAGTCTCGTCCGCCGATGCGCTGGTTGCCGCTCGACCATTCCTCCTCGCCAGTTGTGGCATGTGATGTATCACGTGATTAGCTCTTGCGCTTAGCAGTCTCGTCCGCCGATGCGCTGGTTGCTGCTCAACCATTCCTCCTCGCCAGTTGTGGCATGTGGTTCGCTCTAGCGCTTGGCAGTCTCGTCCGCCGATGCGCTGGTTGCCGCTCGACCATTCCTCCTCGCCAGTTGTGGCATGTGATGTATCACGTGATTAGCTCTTGCGCTTAGCAGTCTCGTCCGCCGATGCGCTGGTTGCTGCTCAACCATTCCTCCTCGCCAGTTGTGGCATGTGATTCGCTCTAGCGCTTGGCAGTCTCGTCCGCCGATGCGCTGGTTGCCGCTCGACCATTCCTCCTCGCCAGTTGTGGCATGTGATGTATCACGTGATTAGCTCTTGCGCTTAGCAGTCTCGTCCGCCGATGCGCTGGTTGCTGCTCAACCATTCCTCCTCGCCAGTTGTGGCATGTGGTTCGCTCTAGCGCTTGGCAGTCTCGTCCGCCGATGCGCTGGTTGCTGCTCGACCATTCCTCCTCGCTAGTTGTGGCATGTGATGTATCACGTGATTAGCTCTTGCGCTTAGCAGTCTCGTCCGCCGATGCGCTGGTTGCTGCTCAACCATTCCTCCTCGCTAGTTGTGGCATGTGATGTGTCACGTGATTCGCTCTTGCGCTTGGCTGTCTCGTCCGCCGATGCGGTGGTTGCTGCTCGACCATTCCTCCTCGTCAGTTGTGGCATGTGATGTGTCACGTGATTAGCTCTTGAGCTATGTAGTCTCGTCCGGCGTTGCGCTGGTTCCTGCTCGACCATTCCTCCTCGCCAGTTGTGGCATTTGATGTGTCACGCGATTCGCTCTTGCACTTGGCAGTCTCGTCCGCCAATGCGCTGGTTGCCGCTCGACCATTCCTCCTCGCCAGTTGTGGCATGTGATGTGTCACGTGATTCGCTCTTGCGCTTGCGCTTGGCTGTCACGCCCGCCGATGCGCTGGTCCCTGCTCGACCATTCCTCCTCGCCAGTTGTGGCATGTGATGTGTCACGTGATTCGCTCTTGCGCTTGGCTGTCGCGTCCGCCGATGCGCTGGTTGCTGCTCGACCATTCCTCCTCGCCAGTTGTGGCATTGATGTGTCACGTGATACGCTCTTGCGTTTGGCAGTCTCGTCCGCCGATGCGCTGTTTGCTGCTCGACCATTCCTTCTCGCCAGTTGTGGCATGTGCTGTGTCACGTGATTAGCTCATGCGCTAGGCAGTCTCGTCCGCCGATGCGCTGGTTGCCACTCGACCATTCCTCCTGGCTAGTTGTGGCATGTGATGTGCCACGTGATTAGCTCTTGCGCTTTGCAGTCAAGTCCGCCGGTGCGCCGACCGCCGCTGTGGACGCTCGCTCTTGCACTTGTGGCACGTGATGCATCACGTGATTTGTTCTCGCTGAAACAATTTTCTCTCGCTGAAATATTTAAACAGTAAACATGGATCGAAGCTAAACAGTGCCTAACAATTCTAAACAGAGCTTTGGGTCTGCATATCCTGGCTCAGGTGAGTTGAGCCATAGGCACTTTTTTTCGTCTAGGAGAGATTTGGTTCTGTTGCAGTTCCACTAAAGGCTTAAAACTGCGCATTGTTCTAACTAACATTCATTTTATATAAAAGCGGGAAATAACCAGTAAGGGAATATATGCGCTTGTGTACCACGCACATTTGAGTGCTGGCGCTTCTATTTCGATGCGATACCTCGCCACATTTAATTTACCTCCCAACTGGACAAGTGGCATCCTTCCCCTCAGTTTCTGAAGTGGCTCAGTTCCCATCTGTTCTTGCAGTTTAGTATCAAGGCTACAGTCGACTGCTGTCACACTTCCCTGGTTGCTTTTTCCCAAGCAACTCAAGGTCACGGAGAGCTGCTTATCAACGTGGGCGAAATATGAGATCGGGGGTTTTAGTGCTCACGCAAATAGGACGAAGTTTCTTCGTTGTAGCTGCTGTTTTAGCGCCAATTAATAATGAGGAAGCATTTAATGGGTATGTCGCGTAAAAAGCGTCCGCAAAACGTGTCTGCAAAAACCTGTCCGCACAATCCTGTCTTCCTATATAGAGAGATGTGAAAAATTTTGTGCTAGTATACTGTGTGAATACTTCTTGAAATGGGAGCAATTTGGTTGACGAATTGTAATTAAGAATATCTATATAATTGCTGCGTGTGAAACGGGTTCCGCGTGAATGTGTTGATAGCAAAACCTTCGTTAAATATACAAAAAAATAAAATTCAGGAATAAAAAGAAAGTGTATATAAATATAGTATAAAGAATAAAATTGAAGACACAAAAGAATATAAACAAAAATAAAAAAACAAATAAAACAGCAACAATTCAACTGATAAAAATTATTGAGAAATGGAGCAAGAAAGAGAAGAAAGGGAAAATATTTTGCATATCCGGTCTTAAGGAGGCAAGTACAATCCTGTATTGTTTTGGCTTCTTCGAACTTTGCTTCCTTACAGAGATGAGTAAAAGTTTTTGAAATGATTGTGTTTGCGCAGTTCAGGTCGAAGCGAGCCGGTCGTGTAAAATAACTGCGTCGCGACTGGGCGAAAACCAGATGCGTGCCATGCCAGAGCTACTGCGCCCCTGGTAAGTCATCTATTTCTCGGACGAATGGTGCCACTTAATCTGTTTTTGGGCACAGTTAGATTAAGTTAAAGACAACGCATGCAGCGAGCTGTGGAAAGAAGAATGATAAATGTACTATTGAGAGACCGGAAGCGGGCATAGCGGGTGAGGGAACAAACGCTGGTTAAGGAGATCCTAGTCGAAATCAAGAGGAATAAATGGGCAGGATATGTAATGCGAAGGCAAGATAACCGGTATTCCTTAAAGGTCACGGAGTGGAATCCAAAAGAAGGCAAGCGTAGCAGGGGGCGGCAGAAGGTTAGGTGGGCGGATGGGATCGTTTGCGGGTGTAGGCTGGGCGCGGCTGGAAAAAGACAGCGTTAATTATAGACACATGGGAGAGACCTTTTCCCTGCACTAAGCGTAGTCAGGCTGATGGTGATGACGATGATGATGAGTAGAGCTGGAGGCGAAGAACGAGCATGAGCACATGGGCCTTGTGAAATGTTTCCAGTGAGATCCTGTTTTATTCTTGTTAACTGCAATGCTTTTGGGGTGTGCAGCAGGGCCGATATTGCTGGTGCTGATATGTGGAGACGATGACGTCACTTACCACGTTCGCACTGATGCCTCCAATAAGTTTCAATATCACCTATGACCGTGCACTTGCTATGTGAGTTTACCGACGCGTTGGCATTATCGCTGGCGTACGTTGGCTGCTGAAGTGCAGATATTGTATGCACGGTGCATCCGACTGCAACTCTCGCTTCCATTGCACTTGCAGCCACCCGCAGCAGCTCTTCTGCAAACGGCACGATATCCTTCGGGGCAGAGCGGGAGGATGCAGCTTGCCGAGACCACAGGTGCATTGCTCAGACCGGTTTTCACTCTCTGCTAAGCGGGCGCTGAAGTGCGGATGCGCAGTATACGCTCACCCGCCAGGCTTAGCGGAGCTATCGTGGCCAACCGGAGTGTCGTACCGTAGAGAAACCACACGGGATTTTCAGTTAGCTCAAGATTGGCGGCCTCAGGTTCAACAGTCGCGTTTCTTAGAATTCGCTTATTTTTTTAATTATCGAAAAAATCCTGGAGCCCAGAGCTAAGGGCAGACAAGACTGCTTGACGGGTCTCCGGACGAAGTAACAAAGTATCAAGGACATGAAACAATCCCTCTAGCCAACCAGGTAATTCAAAACAATTGTCATGTACCAACAGCTGAAAGCAGATAGCTCAACAATTTGAGTAGATGAAGCGCACAAAAACACAGCACACAGGAAAGGAAGACACTAGACAGGCGCCCAATAACGTGTTCTACTGAAATAGCTCAACAACACGTTTCAATCAAACAGCGGTTTTAAAATCCTGAGATAAGATGTAGAGGAAAGACACTTCGTTCATAACACCTGCATACCATAGTTAAAATGCGACAAGTTGCATCACCTGCGTGTCTGAGGTTATGTGCATCATGTTTTATGAATGTTGAATCGAAAATTCATATTTCCTAGTAAACAAACACAGCAGTACGAAGTGAAATAATGTCTTCTAAACGAAGTATTCTTGACATCAGAAACATATTTTGGGTCTGTACACAAAGGGAGCGAATCAAGTTTTTTTTTTGCCATAAACAATGAGGTGAGATTCTGCTTTGTAGTGTTGCACCAGAACAACAAACAATACCGGAGTGCAGATTCTATGAGCGAGCGGTAATGTTTTAGGCCAGATGGGTAACACATTTCTATAAAGGGCTTTCAAGTTTCCCCGCGTTATCACTGCTCTTATAGCTTTCATACACCTTTGGCACCATCAGTGCCAGGCGTCATCAAAGTCGACGGATTCCTGTAGAATTCCTTGTCCTCGTACATTCATGCACGACTCGCAGCCGACAGGTACAGGTGTCCATCCTGCAAAAATCAGGTCGCGTACGTTAAGCGAAATCAAGTCGTTGATGTCTTCCTAGCACTCGCCTCTCCAGCCTGCTCCCTTCTCGCTCCTTTAGGACTGTGGTGAGTGGGAAAGCGGGCGACTCGCGTGACTGGTGCAACTAATAGAACGGACAAGGGGAAAAGAAAGCCACCTGCTAGGAACGCTGCACGTAAGCGTGAGGCCAGAGCGCGGAAGGCTGCATCGAGTGGAACGGAGCCAAAGCGCGCTCTTAGCGATGCTCTAAAACAAAAGGGAGTACAAAGGGAGTAATCTGTCCTTTAGCGCCCTCCCTACGCTACAGGACAGCTTGCTGCCTTTTTGCTCCCACATAGGCATTATTGTTTTTATAGTGTAGCCGCAAACGCTATGCGTAACGATATCTCGTTGATTCCAAGATCCAGATATACGCGCCACCGACATGGAGGCGAAACGAAGTAGGATTTCGTGGTTCAGCATCTTTAGGAACCAAGAAGCGCTTACCGCCGAGCTAATTATCCCTCCGATCTAATTAACCCGATGTGTTCTACACCTTCGCAGAAAAGGCGACCGGTGATTTGGATGTGAAATTTTGTCGGAGGCGACCAGGAACTCGAATGCAGGACCATCCTGGCCGTAGCTCGGAAGCCTCCACTAGCCCTGGTACGTTGGAATTATTCAGCCTCTCTGATACCACCCTACGTATCGTGAGGCCACGATGTAAGCATATGGGAAAACGTTGTGGACTACTCGGAGACTGCGAAGTGGTTGGCGCCTAGGAAGACGCGGAAACGCAGGCCGCCATAAGGGGATCGTTCGGCATTGTTCGGAAAGTACTAAGCGCGCGTCACTGGCTGTGGCTCAGTAAATACGGGAGCAGCGTTTACATGCCATTTGTGTAACCCGCGTGGCCATCTATGCCCCTTTAACGTGGTCATGATATGTACGCCACACACGCACACAATCGGAGGCGATGGAAGCGGCAATGGCTATCCACGTCTTGCTTCGGTGGTTTAGACGCCAGCGGCCACGGACACCGGGCGTCAGGGTATGCTGGAACGTGCGCAAGTCATCTAGTCCGTTAACGGAAAGAAACAGTAAACTTGGCCCACAGCTAAGGATAAAGCTCCAACCAGCGATAGACAGCTTTTGAGCTACTTTAACTGCCTAAAGTACCATATTGAGTTACTTGGTGAATTCCTGTCTATCAGCAGGTAATGTAAATACGCCTGCACAGGTACATAAGTAGGTATTGTATGTTCAATGATCCTGTCTGTGGAATCCACCGCGGTGGATCAGTGGTTACGGTGCTCGGCGTCTCACCCAAAATACACGTGTTCGATTGTGGCGGTGGCGGACGTGTGTACTGTGCGATGTCAGTGCACGTAAAAATCCTAGGCGTTCAAATTTATCCGGAGCCCTCCACTACGGCATCCTTCATAGCCTCGATCGCACTTGGGCGTTAAACTCCTTATGCCATAAACCGTGGTTTTCAACTGGATTTGTAGAGACCGAAATAAGGATTTATATGTCGGATTTAGGACCGGAAAGCTTGTGGCCATTCATAGCTGACATGGAATAGGGGTTGGTGTTTTTAGGGGTATAGCTCTTTCGCGGTTTGTGTCGTACCAGGTATTGTGGATCTATAAAACATTAATATCTATAGTATTATAAACTAGGCCTGTGTCTCACGGCCTTGAGTTCTGCAGCCAGACGCCAGAACCGTTGACTCATCATGGCGGGCCATCAATCACTACTGACCTGCATCACAATTTCGACAACAACATTTTAGTGAAAGGGAAGTTGAAAAACAGTCGTGATTATAGATATTCCATCACTTTTAGCATCTTTGGCGGAATGGCCTGCTAGCAGCCGCAATTTTTTCTTTTTAGATTTTGTATGTGGACATCAGAAAGAATGATTAATTGGCCTGTTAGCAGCGGCATTTTTTAATAAGATATTCTGTCTGGATATAGTAGGAATGATCAATTGTAATTTGGTTCATTTATTCGTCTTAATTGTATTGAGAGGTAGAAGCTCTGAGGAAGCTATTCTTCGTCTTCACTGTCTTCAGAGGTAGAACCTATAAATTTCTTACCTGTCTTTACATGCTTGCTTTACAAGCTGGCGTGCTGAGCGCGGCTGCTTTGACGTCATTGTGTTGACGCGATGCTGGCGCCTGTTTTCCTTATTTGCCCAAATATAGCGTACGTATTTACGCGCAGTATAACTCTCGTTCCTCATTCTTCCCCACTCTAGAATTGAGTTCCCAAAATATTGTGCTTGTGAAGATTGTTAAAATAAATATGCTCTTTATACGACATTATGATATGAGATTATGTGAAAATGAGAGAGTTTGGCTCTCTCATTTTCGCACTAAATGAGGAAACTTTTGAGTCACCGTCAGGAGTGTCATAGATGGCCAAACAAAAAAGTACAAGACGCTTAATTTTCTCCTTAACATTATAGACCCTTCCCGCGCCTTTGCGCCCACATATGCGAAGAGGCTGATTCGCATTTGTTTCATTTTTACATTAATTGTCAGCGACGCTATTTGCTAGCTAATGGGCGCTGCTCACGACCCTAAACGCCAGCGCTTCGATCCCACTTGAGCAGCCAGTTTGGAACTGCGGGGTGAGTAACAGGTGTACAAGAATTAAAATAAGTAGCAGGCGAGTTATGGGCGGCGGTTGGCTGTTCTTAGAGGTGCGATAAAAATGTTGAAAATGTTTATAATACACTGGAAAAATCGCTCGATGGGAGTCATGGTAACTACATTTCCAGATAGGCTTTCTTTTCTAAGTAGGCAAGTGAACGGGGTCATGACGCATGTGGCGCCGCGGTTTCGGATGAGGATAGCATCATGTCTCTCTGGAGTGCATTTATCGGTCGTGGCATCATAGAAACGATTCTAAGTGTGGAAATGTTTCTTTTTTTCGCACGTGAAACGCTAGTACTGTCTCAATTGGGAACATAATGTATTACTGTAGTTCTGGTAGACCTTACGTAGCCTGTTCCTCATTTTGGACGACCGCTTACGCCATATGCCGTTATGTTTACTTAAATGTCCACGCCGATGTCACCGGCGCTCAGAATCGCCAAGAGTATCGAGTGTCGATATCACCAGCAGTCAGGAAACCATAAACCATTAGAACACCAAATGTCATTTTTGTGTCTGCCAGCTCTGACATCGGCGCTCATGCATCGCTTCGTTCGGCCGAACTCTCGTGCTGTGTGACGAAGTTGGCAGATGTACCATTCTCCCTGTTTGTCCGCTGCAGGGAAGCTTCCTCCCGCTGGTAGATGGCATGACGCTGGAGCCGTGTTTCCGTCGCCAGAGTAGTCCTCATGCTGCTCAGCCGTGCTATTTCGAACGACCGGCTGCTGCAACATTTCGCCGGCATAAACTCTGAAAGGGTGAGCCCGTATGTCTTTTCGTCCAATTCAAACAGCAACCAGTGCCGTGTCCTGATTGGAGGAATCGAAGTGCTGGCTAGTTTAACGGTTCCAGAGGGTATAAAAATCGAACCGCGCTGAGCGGGAGGTCAGAAGTCGACAGCAAGCGAGGCGTTCCCGGGTCATCGCCGCGATCATTTCTTCTAGCCGTTATAGTCTCGGCCCGTGTGCCGACTATGTAACTGTCCCCTTGACCGCTTCATCGCTCCAGCGCAGCAGTGGGGGCTAGTTCAGGTGCACGAGTCCCAACAGTGTTAGTATTGTGAGCATGTGTTGTCTTTTTCTTCCCTGTGTTGTCTTCATTGCGACGCAGATTTTTCAGTCATGCACCAACTCGCCCCACAGGCCGTCATTCTACAGTGAAAGCGCACGTCTGTGTGACGCACTCTGTGGAGCCCGCGTACGTCAAGCTCATTGAAACGATTTCCAGCACTGTGTGAAGGGCGTGCTTGTCTTACTCCTATACTAAAAGCACAGATCGTAGCTTGGAGAGTAACGTCGGGTGTGCTCTGAACGCGCTTTGAACATTGGCGCTGCGAGGCGCGGAGATTCGGGCCGTTATATTTTGACAAGGTGAAGTCCACTGCAGCAGCAAGGCGGCGCTGCAAAAACTTCAGTTTCGGTTTCTGTTGGCTTTTTTTTTTGTTGCTACCATGGCTTATATGCACTACAATAAACTGTGATTTAAAATAAAATAAGAAATAAAAGCAACTTGTTCATTCAGCGGGACTAACCACTACGCTGCGCAGCGCACGCGTAGTGGTTAGTGATCCTAGCAGAAATTACCCTTTTTTGCCTAAATTTTGGTACACAGGTGGCATAGACGTTTGACACACTCTATCTTCTAGTTCACTCTAACAAAACCTATGAGGGCGTTGCATCATGCAGCTTTTTTTTCTCTAGGGAGGTACTACTGTCTAGTGGCTTATTAGTCTTAGCTAACTGCAACTGCCTTCTGAAAATTAGTGTATTTACAGCCTGGTTATTTAGGTCTGGCGACTCAGAAACCAATTGTTTGCTCTTGTTCGGAAGCTTCTCGAGGACTTCCATTCGAGAATAACGTCCTGAGGGGCGAGTTGGTGCACGATGAAATGAACGGCGGCGCAACAAGGACACTATATTCTCATTTTGCACGAATGGTGGCGCCTCACCGCGGCGTCCCCCGGAACCCGCACCGGATGAGGGGATATCGCCACGACTACGACGAAAAGCTGTCGGGCGTTACTTCGCGTGCGTTGTGGCTTTCGTTTCTAACATGTTCTGTTTGCACGCGGCAATCTTGCGGACGAAATGGACGTTTGAAAGGTTCACTAGCGTGCTGGGAATGAGCAAATAATACTGCAGCGGCCCCGATTCTGCATCTCCTGCATTTCAGGTCGTGCTCTGTAGAGCGACACGAGTAGTCTGCAGGCGATTGTTTCATGAGAGCGGCTGAAGCGAGAAGCAATGATAAATTTCAGCTTAGCATTCCAGTAATAAAGCCAGTGGAGGAATGCTGCGAGCACTCTCCTCCGCATGAGTGTGTGCTGCATGCATGCGATCATTTTGCAGTTCCCCCGTGCTTTACGATGTTGGGGGATGGACGCATGGTACTACTCTTGCCTTTGATAGCTAATTGATAGCTTCATTAGGACTACTTTCTTCGGCGAGCACAACCTTTGCTACTTCCTTGAGCGTAGCTTTCGCACCGCAGTGGCTTAGAGACTTTCAGACGATCCTTCGTGCACAGGTCGTTCTGCCTCTGAGCCGGTCGGGTGGGATACTTGCACGCGTCCAGTCTTGGCGGCTCCTGCCAAGATTCATGGGCGGCCCCGCCTTCTGCCGAGAGAGGACTCTATGCTTAATGCTCAATGTTGGTTATGCTTAAGGTGCTGAGAGTTGAAAGGTGTAACTTTAAGATACCGGAAGCGCGCAGAGTGGGTGAGGGAACAGACACGGGTTAATCACAACCTAGTCGAAATCAAGAGGAAGAAATGGGCTTGTGCAGGGCATATGTAATGCGAAGGCAAGATAACCGCTGGTCCTTAAGGGTAACGGAGTGGATTCCAACAGAAGACAAGCGTAGCAGGGGGCAGGAGAAAGTTAGGTGGGCCGATGAGGGTTTTGAGCTGTTGCCCTGCAGTGGGTGCAGTCAGGCTGCTGCTGATGATGATGATCTTTTTGTGTGTGACAAACTGCAGGCGGACTGCTGCTGTGTCTTGTCAGGCTCGCACATTCCCCGCCGCAGAAGCGCGGGGCTCCCCCTATAAAAGTAGGGAGCCCCGCTGAACGCCGGGAATGCCTTCGTCGCGTGGGTGTCAGCCACGACGCCGACGAGCCCACCTGCGTCGCCCTGGCATCATGGCTCGAGCGGCGAACAAGTTATACGCCAGTGAGTAGGATCGCAGTGTCAGTCTATAGACAGTCTATAGACTAGCTAAATATATTTTTATAAGGGAGATTCCTTCGCCTCTTTTCCCTCTGGCATCTTCAAGCTCACGCAACCCCTTTTCTCGCTCTTATCTTCACACCCACTCTTCTTAACTCGGCTGCAGCTGTCGCAACGCCCTGCTCCTACTGTCTACAGCTGGCGCGAAGCTCCTCCGAGGTTACCAGAACTTCCTCTCAATGGCTGCAGCTGGCGTGACGCACATCCGATTTTCCCCGAGTTATTCCGAGGCTTCATCCGGAGACATGACGGCTGTTTCGCTGGCGAGGCACCTAGGGGTAGCGAACTAATATATTTCACGCGAGTTTGTTCACGCGAGATCTCGTTCATTTCACGGGAGATCTCGTTCCGCCCTGGACTGCTGCCAGCAGATGCCTTGGTTGAATTTTTAGAGTGTTAGCACGTTTTTGAAAACAAGCAAACGTTTTAACAAACTCTGACATTTTAAAAATACTTCGAGGTCTTCAACAAAACAATTCACTAATGCAACAACACTGTGTCTGGCTCATGATGGCCCTAGGTGCTTATGTGGCAAAAATACAACAAAAAAATTTCTTTGCTTTCTTTTGCTATCGAACACGAAAGAAATTCCGATACAAAGGTTAAAAGCCAATTGCAACCGCTCCAGAAAGGCAATGTTTCCACCGATTGTGCTCCCGACTGGTGCCGGGATGCCGCCTCTTATCACTGCTCTTCTTGAGGAAGCTGCCATAGAAGACCGTGTATAACATTTCCTTTCGAAAGATTCTCGGATTCTTCCAGAGGATAGTGAGCGCTTACGTTTCGCTTAACCAAGAGTGATTTCAATCAAACGTAAGAAACCTGCGGTCGTTTGTGTATGCTCTGGTCTGTGACAGCCGACAAATTATGGTCCTTGCAGAGCAACCAGCCATCTTCGGACGTGCTACTTCATTGCCGGCCAATTTGCGGTTGGGGACGTGGTATCCGGTGGTGCCTTCTGCTGAAATGCATGGGTGAGTTTCCAACTGTTTTAGCACTGAAGTCGTCAGGACAATTGCTCTTCAAGAATTTATTTACGTAGTTTTTCTTTTTTTATCAGGCCATCCAGCGACAGCAGCCAGCTGTCCACGGGTACGTATAAAACTTTTGTTTTTACAACGTGCAACGCCAAAATCAGCGTACAACCCCACGTGCGTTTTCGTCTGTAGGACCTGTACACTTTTCTTTGTAACTTTTCTTGGTTTGTAGTGTGACCAAGCCTCAGAGATCGGTGGTATATAGTTTGGCGTAATCACAGTTTGCCTTTGGAAACAACCTCGACCGACAAATACCCGTGTTCTCTCCTTACGTAGCTTATATAAACAACTTCGCCTTGAGATCTGCTAAAGCATCTTTGTAATTCTCTGATAAGCGGTAATTTGCCGTTACAGACAGGCCTCAAGTAGCCCTCAGTGCCGCATAGAAGCGCTATGCTAGAGGCTCCAGAAAGGTTATTCATAGAGGCTCCAGATAGGTTATTCATAGAGTCTCCAGAGAGGTTATTCATAGATGCCCCAGATAGGTTATTAATAGAGGCTCCAGATAGATTATTCATAGAGGCTTCAGATAGGTTATTCATAGAGGCTCCAGAAAGGTTATTTATAGAGGCTCCACATATGTTATTCATAGAGGCTCCAGATAGGTTATTCGTAGAGGCTCCAGATAGGTTATTCGGAGAGGCTCCAGATAGGTTATTCTTGTGCAGGTGATGTGTCGGTGAAGCCGTTCGTGTGGAACACTTGCGTCGCGTGCGTGCGCACCTGCCATTCCGTCCCACGGCAGAGACGAGCCATTGCGCTTCTGAGGTAAGCGGAAATTGGTGTGAGAGATGTTGCGGGTTTACCGGACTCAGTCATGCATGTGCATGATGTGCGAAAAGCAGATAATCAAAGACGAGCCACGAGGCAGCGACAGACAGAATGCACAACAAATAATGCTGTTTTATTTTATCGCAAAATCTCCTGACGCTGGCAGATCGTTGCGCGGGACGGTGATGATCATTTGCGGAAACCTGTGAGTCGTCTTCGCTGCGAGGCTTGTTTCCAACCAAAAGGTCTCGAACCCAGACGACACCCACACACATTTTTCGAACCAAGGAAAGATCCGGGTGTTTGTAGTAGTAGTGGTTTATTTTATTTAAATGTAAAGGGAAAAAATGTTGGCGGCCGCGGCAGTTGCTGTCTAATATATTAAGCACCCAAGCTGCAGCCGGTGGAGGTGACAGGGAAAGGATAGCGAGAAGTATGGAGGGGAGCCACATCAAAAAGGGACAGGGGAGAGCTTTGTACGCTGTTTACATAGTACAAAAATTAATGAAGTTCGCGCTGCTCCCGAACACTGCCTGCAGCAGAGTTTAGGCAGGAAAAGGAGGAAGAGACCGTCCTTTGTCACAGTGCTGTGGGGTGCTCTTTGTTCTGGCCACGAGTACGGGGGGAGGGGGGGAGGTGATGTGTGGAATTTGTAGGGACGGTCACTCGCCTCGTCATCACAGAGGAGGTGGGAGAAATGGCAGGAATCTGATCCCGGCGAAATGAAAAATCTTCAGCGGGATGAACACTTAGGCTCCGCCTTAAGGGAAAGACGCGATAGCGCAGGGGATTAGGCTTTCCTATTCTGAGTAGTTTGGCACCTTTGAAGGCATTTTTCATTATTTGAATTGTATTAATTAAATCATCAATTGCGCGCTATAAATTTCCTTAATGAGCATTTTGACACCTTTGAACCCCTTATTTCAATTTTTTCATTTAATTGCAATTATTCCATTAGCTCGTCATCACTTATAACACACCAAATCAATCATCAATCACTGAAACCACAAATTTGAAACAAATTCCAATGGTACGATTTTTAATACGCAGCCCCAATAATTTCCGTCAAGCGGTGCCTATTACCGCACCGACGGCTTTTCGACTGAACGACCTGTACACGCTATCCCGTAAAACCTTTATGGAGAACTTAAGCTCCGCCTTAAGAGTATGATGTGATGACGTTTATAGGCCCCTTCAGCGGCCTGGAGTCCTCTTTGCATATCACTTCGCAAACCAGGACGCTGTTCTTTCTGAGCCATGACATAACGTACACAATAGATTAAAATTCGATAACATTATAGATATATATCCATCACTGGCTGACCTCAATGTGTTGGCTGCATTCCCGACAACATTCGCACTAAAATTATGAGCAACCGTTCGTCGCACAGCGTTCCGGGTGGTGTCATAGTATTTCTGTTTGCATATAGTTTGCATGTTTTAGTCAAATTGAATGCGAGCTTGCAACAGGGGTTCGAACCGATGACATATGCACCTTCAATTGTATGCCTTCAACAATCTTTAACTCTTGCCTTAAGGCGCGATTCAGGTGTTCACCCGGATTTTTATGGAAGACAGTTACTGCGCCCTTTCCTTCCCACAGAAACCAATTTTCATATTCAAATTGTGACGCAACCGTTTGTCCTACACCCTTTCGGGTGGTGTCATACGATTTCTCGTTCCATATAGCATCCGTTTCTTAGTCAGGCTGGAGGAGAGCTCCCGGTAGGTATTCGAACAGTGTGTACGAGTGTTTCACTCGGGCCTTGGTGGATTCAGTGTTTGTGGAATCAGTGTTCGGAGGCGTGTCTTCATTTTTGAGTGTGCAACCTGCGTTGAGGTCTAAAGCTCGCGATAGCACACTGATGCTTTCGCATTCACAGCACGTAAGCAGCCTATGGTGTCTCAAGAATTGCTGTTAAAAACGCTACATTTCAAATTAATTCAATCCTTAAAGTTACCTCGAAAACAAGGAACAGCTTTGTCTATCTTATTACGCATCCTCATCATCATCATCAACATTACTACACCCACTCCAGGGCAAAGGCCTCTTCCGCATCTCAACAAGTAACCGTGTCCTGTTCCAGCCGCAGCCACCGTATCCCCACAAACTTCTTAATCTCATCCGCCCACATAACCTTCTGCCGCCCTCTGCTACGCTTGCCTTCTCTTGAAATCCAATCTGTTATCCCTAAGGGCCGGCGGTTATCTTGTCTTCGCATTACATGCTCGGCCCAAGCCCATTTCTTCCTCTTGATTTCAACTAGGATGTCATTACCCGCGTTTGTTCCCTCACCTACTCCGCTCGCATACTTCTAACTATTAGGTATATTTGTATCTTTGTCTGAAGAGTACACTGCTCTCCAAGATGAGCTGAAATCTAACACGAGTTAACAAATATTTGTTTATAATTTCTCCCTCGTGACCAACGGAAGCGTGCACCTCCAACGTGACACAAAATGAAATATTGAGCTGCGATTAGATTTCTCGCGAACTTGGAACAAACCTGGTCTTCGTAACACACTTGAAGAGGCGCGGTTTATTTAAAAGCAGGCATCTCTCATGGCGCTGTGTAATCGGCCACATCTAGGGTCTGCAATTTATTTTTACACCCGTAATCATTATGCCTTCCGGCTTATTTAATAAAAACGCATGCTCTTCACCTTCGCAGCCCAGTTGCCCTCCGACTGACGGGAGGCAGACAGTGAGACGAAAACTCTGGCCACAGCCCCCCAAAGCGTTCGGCCCGCACAGTGCAGGTTAGTACAGTTCAGTGTGCTTGATACATCTGTCATGACCTGCCTCCTCCCATACCTGCATGTAACACCCGTGCATGTAACAATTTGGCAAAACTTTGTAAAGACTCCGCACCGGGGCATTCTAGACGCTACCCTTGGGGCTTGCAACCCTTTTGCAACAATCCCCATATCTGTGATTCATGAAGCAAGTGCGTTACAGACGCATTGGTCTGAAAAAACCAGATACTGCGAGCTCCAAATGGATGAGTCATTCCACTCTGCAGCGACTAACCTTTTCAACTTGAGAAGATCTCCGGGGGATATGTGCTTTCGGTGCATTTTCAGCCCGCTTAGGCTCAAGGGTAGACGCAAGTTTGGAATCCATTCCGGCTCTCGGGTTGAAGGGGCGTCTGCTGGCTCGTACGCTATAATGCATTTCCTTTTAGACCGAAAAGCTCCACTCCTCTCGTGCTGAGCTTGAAGGTCATCTGGCTCTCAGATTCGACCTCCAACGGGAGGCGTGCCACACGTGCTAATTCGCGCATGTCAGGTGCCGCGGATCTTCTGCATCGTCGCCACAGCTGATCGCTTGGCAGTCACGTCCGCCGATGCGCTAGTGTCGGTTCGGCTATTCCTCCTCGCCAGTTGTGGCATGTGATGTGTCACGTGATTCGCTCTAACGCTTGGCAGTCACGTCCGCCGTTGTGCCGACCGCCGCTCTGGACGCTCGCTCTTGCACGTGGGGCACGTGATGCATCACGTGATTTGTTCTCGATGAAACAATTTGCTCCCGCTGAAGTCTTCAAACAGTAAAGATAAACCAAAGATAAACATTGCCTAAGAATGGTTAACAGAGCTTTCGCTCTGTATATCCTGGCTCAGGCGAGTTGAGTCACAGCCACTCCGTTTTTTCCAGGAAAGATTTGGTTCTGTTGCAGTTCCACTACAGGCTGGAGACTGCGTATTGTTCTAACGTTCATTTTAATTAAAAGCGGGAAATAATGAGTAATAGTATATATCCACTCGTGTACCACTCACCTTTGCAGAGCTGGCACTTCTATTTGGACGCGATACCTCGCCACATTTAATTTACCTCCCAACTGGTCAAGTGGCATCCTTCCCTTCAGTTTCTAAAGCGGCTGAGTTCACAGCTGTTCTTGCAGTTTAGTATCAAGGCTACATTCGACTGTTGTCACTATTCCCAGGTTGCTCTTCCCAAGCAACCTCAAGATCATGGAGAGATGCTTCGGATGCTTCCAACAGATTAACGTGGTCGAAATCTGAGATCGGGGGTTTTGGTGCTCGCGCACTAAGGACGAAGTTTCTTCATTGTAGCCGCTGTTTTACCGCCAATTATTAATGAGAAAGCATCAAATGGGTATGTCCCGTCAGCAAAAAAGCGTCCGCAAAACATGTCCCCAATAATCTGTCCTCACAATCCTGTCGTCCTATATAGAGACATGTGAACATGTTTGTGTTAGTATACTGCGTGAGTACTTCCTGAAATGGGACAAATTTTGTTGAGGAATTCTAATTAAGGTGATTTATGTAACTTCTGCGTGTGAAGCGTGTTTTATGTGAATGCGTTGATATCAAAGCCCTTCGTTAAAACACAAATAAACAAAAGAAAATTCAAGAATAGAAATATAACAGAAGTTATAAAAATATATTATAATGAATCAAATTCAAAACATCACACAACATAAATAAAAAATAACATCAATTAAAACACCAAAATTTCAAACGATGATAAAAATTATTGAGAAATGGAGAAAGACAGAGAGGAAAAGGAAAGCCTTCCATATTTCCGCTCTTAAGCAGACAAGTACAATCCTGTAGTCTTTTGGCTTCTTCGAACTTCGCTTCCATACTGAGATGCGTAAAACTTTTTCCGACGATTCCCTCTGCGCAGTTCAGGTCGGAGCGAGCCGGTCGTGTGAAATAACTGCGTCGTGACTGGGCGAAAACCAAATGCGTGCCATTCCAGGGCTACTGCGTCTCTGGTGAGCCATCCTCTATTTCTCGGATAAATGGTGCCACTTAATCTCTTTGGGTATAGTTAGCTTAAGTTAAGGACAACGCATGCAGCGAGCTGTGGAAAGAACAATTATATGTGTAACGTTGAGAGACCGGAAGCGGGCATAGCGGGTGAGGGAACAATCGCGGGTTAATGACATCCTAGTCGAAATCAACAGGAAAACATGGGCAGGGCATGTAATGCGAAGGCAAGATAACCGTTATTCCTCAAGTGAAATGGAGTGGATTCCAAGAGAAGGCAAGCGTAGCAGGGGGCGGCAGAAGGTTATGTGGGCGGGTGAGATCAAGTTTGTGGGTGTAGGCTGGCCGCAGCTGGGAAAGGACAGGGTTAATTGGAGAGACATGGCAGGGGCCTTTAATTGCCCTGCACTAAGCGTAGTCCGGCAGACGACGATGACGATGAGTTGAGCTGGAGGCGAAGAGGCACGCATGAGCAGATTGTCCTTGTGAAATGTTTCCAGTGAGCCCGTGTTTTATTCTTGTTAACTGCAATGCTTTTGTTGCGTGCAGCAGGGCCGATATTGCTGGCGTTGATGCGTGAAGATGATTACATAACTCAGCCTTTCGCACTGATGCCTCCAATAAGTTTCAATATGACCTATGACCGTGCTGTATGGTGTTGTCGCTGGCGTACGTTGGAGGCTGAAGTGCAGACATTCCATGCACGGTGCTTCCGACTGCAACTCTCGCTTCCCTTGCACTTGCAGCCACAGCAACTCCTCTGGAAGTGGCACAATCTCCTTCGAGGCAGCCCGAGATGGTGCAGCTTGCCGAGACCAGAGGTGCAGTGCCAAGACCGGTTTTCACTCTCTACTAAGAGGGCGCTGAAGTGCGCATGCGCAGTGCGCTCACCCGCCAGGCTTAGCGGAGCTAGCGTGGCCAAGCGGAGTGTCGTACCATGAAGAAACCACACGGGATTTCCAATTAGCTCAAGATTGGTGGCCTCAGGTTCAACAGTCGCGTTTTTTAGAATTAGCTTATTTTTTTAATTATCGAAAAAATCCTGGAGCCCAGAGCTAAGGGCAGATAAGACTGCTTGACGGGTCTCTGGACGAAGTAACAAAGCATCAAGGACATGAAACCTAACGCCTCTAGCCAACCAGGTAATTGAAACAAATGTCATGTACCAACAGCTGAAACCAGATAGCTCAACAATTTGAGTAGATGAAGCGCACAAAAACACAGCACACAGGAAAGGAAGGCGCCCAAGAACGTGTTCTACTGAAATAGCTCAACAACACGTTTCAATCAAACAGCGGTTTTAAAATCCTGAGATAAGATGTAGAGGAAAGGCACTTCGTTCATAACAACCGAAAAAACAGAGGTCACCTGCATATCATAGTTCAAATGCGACTAGTTGCATGACGTGCGTGTCTGAGGTTGTGTGCATCATGTTTTATGAATGTTGAATCGAAAATTCATATTTCCTCGTAAACAAACACAGCAGTAAGAAGTGAAATAATGCCTTCTAAACGAAGTATTTTTGTCTTCAGAAACATATGATAATGGGTCTGTACACACAGGGAGAGAATCGCGGTTTTTTTTGCCATAAAAAATGAGGTGAGATTCTGCTTTGTAGTGTTGCACCAGAACAACAAACAATAATGGAGTGCGGATTCTATGAGCGATCGGTAATGTTTTAAGCCAGATGGGTAACACATTTATATAAAGGGCTTTCACGTTTCCCCGCCTTATCACTGCTCTTATTACTTTCATACATTTTTGGCCCCATCAGTGCCAGGCATCGTCAAAGTCGACGGATTCCTGTAGAATTCCTTGTCCTCGTACATTCATGCACAACTCGCAGCCGACAGGTGCAGGTGTCCATGATGCAATAATCAGGTCGCGTACGTTAAGCGAAATCAAGTCGTCGATGTCTTCCTAGCACTCGCCTCTCCAGCCTGCTCCCTCCTCGATCCTTTAGGACTGTGATGAGTGGGAAAACGGGCGACTGGCTTGACTGGTGCAACTAATAGAACGGACAAGGGGAAAAGAAAGCCACCTGCTCGGAACGCTGCACTTAAGCGTGAGGCCAGAGCGCGGAAGGCTGAATCGGGTGGAACGGACCCAAAGCGCGCTCTTAGCGGTACTCTAAAACGAAAAGGGAGTAGAAAGGGAGTAATCTGTCCTTTAGCGCCCTCCCTACGCTACAGGACAGCTTGCTGCCTTTTTGCTCCCACATAGGCATTATTGTTTTTATAGTGTAGCCGCAAACGCTATGCGTGACGAGATCTCGTTGATGCCAAGATCCACATCTATGCGCCACCGACATGGAGGCGAAGCGAAGTGAGATTTCACGGTTCAGCATCTTTAGGAACCGAGAAGCGCTTACCGATGAGCTAATTATCCCTCCGAGCTAATTAACCCGATGTGCTATACACCTTCGCAGGGAAGGCGACCGGCGTTTTGGATGTGGCAACTTCTCGGAGGCGGCCAGGAACTCGGATCCAGGACCATCCTGGCCGTAGCTCGGAAGCCTCCACAAGCCCGGGTACGTTGGGATTCTTCAGCCTCTCTGATACCACCCTACGTATCGTGAGACCTCTGTGTAAGCGTATGGGAAAAAGTTGTGGACCACTCGGAGACTGCGAAGTGGTTGGCGCCTAGGAAGACGCGGAAACGCAGGCCGCCATAAGGGGATCGTTCGGCATTGTTCGGAAAGTACTAAGTGCGCGTCACTGGCTGTGGCTCAGCAAATACGGGAGCAGTGTTTACATGCCATTTGTGTAACCCGCGTCGCCATCTATGCCCCTTTAACATGGTCATGATCTGTACACCACACACGCACCCAACCGGAGGCGATGGAAACGGCAATGGCTATCCACGCCTTGCTTCGGTGGTTTAGACGCCAGCGCCCACGGACACCGGGCATCAGGGTATGCTGGAACGTGCTCAAGTCATCTAGTCCGTTAACGGAAAGAAACAGTAAACTTGGCCCACAGCTAAGGATAAAGCTCCAACCAGCGAAACACAGCTTTTGAGCTACTTTAACTGCCTAAAGTACCATCTTGAGTTACCTGATGAATTCCTGTCTATCAGCAGGTAATGGGAATACGCCTGCGCAGGTGCATAAGTAGGTATTGTATGATCAATGATCCTGTCTGTGGAATTCACCGCGGTGGACCAGTGGTTATGGTGCTCGGCATCTCACCCAAAATACACGTGTTCGAGTGTGGCGGTGGCGGACGTGTGTACTGTTCGATGTCAGTGCACGTAAAAAATCCGAGGCGTTCGAATTTATCCGGAGCCCTCCACTACGGCATCCTTCATAGCCTCAATCGCACTTGGGCGTTAAACTCCTTATGCCATAAACCGTGGTTTTCAACTGGATTTGTAGTGACCAAAATACGGATTTATGTCGGATTTAGGACTTTAAGGGTTGTGGCCATTCATAGCTGAGATGGAATAAGGGTTGGTGTTTTTTAGGACTGGAAGGCTTGTGGCCATTCATAGCTGAGATGGAATAGGGGTTGGTGTTTTTAGGGGTATAGGTCTTTTGTGGTTTGTGTCGTACCAGGTATTGTGGATATATAAAACTTTAATATCTATAATATTATAAACTAGGCCTGTGTCACACGGCCCTGAGTTCTGCAGCCAGACGCCAGAACCGTTGACTCATCATGGCGGGCCATCAATCACTACTGACCTGCATCACAATTTCGACAACATTTTAGTGAAAGGGAAGTTGAAAAACAGTCGTGATTATAGATATTCCATCACTTTTAGCATCTTTGGCGGAATGGCCTGCTAGCAGCCGCAATTTTTTCTTTTTAGATTTTGTATGTGGACATCAGAAGGAATGATTAATTGGCCTGTTAGCAGCGGCATTTTTTAATAAGATATTCTGTCTGGATATAGCAGGAATGAACAATTGTAATTTGGTTCATTTATTTTTCTTAATTGTATTGAGAGGTAGAAGCTCTGAGGAAGCTATTCTTCGTCTTCACTGTCTTCAGAGGTAGAACCTATAAATTTCTTACCTGTCTTTACATGCTTGCTGTACAAGCTGGCGTGCTGAGTGCGGCTGCTTTGACGTCATTGTGTTGACGCGATGCTGGCGCCTGTTTTCCTTATTTGCCCAAATATAGCGTACGTATTTACGCGCAGTATAACTCTCGTTCCTCATTCTTCCCCACTCTAGAATTGAGTTCCCAAAATATTGTGCTCGCGAAGATTGTTAAAAAAATGTGCTCTTAGTACGACATTATGATATGAGATTATGTGAAAATGAGAGAGCTTGGGTCTCTCATTTTCGCACTAAATGAGGAAACTTTTGAGTCACTGTTAGGAGTGTCATAGATGGCCAAATAAAAAAATATAAGACGCTTAATTTTCTCCTTAACATTATAGATCCTTCCCGCGCCTTTGCGCCCACATATGCGAAGAGGCTGATTCGCATTTGTTTCATTTTTAGATTAATTGTCAGCGACGCTATTTGCTAGCTAATGGGCGCTGCTCACGAGCCTAAACACCAGCGCTTCGATCCCACTTGAGCTGCCTGTTTGGAACTGCGGGGTGAGTAACAGGTGTACAAGAATTAAAATAAGTAGCAGGCGAGTTATGGGCGGCGGTTAGCTGTGCTTAGAGGTGCGATAAAAATGTAGAAAATGTTGATAATGCACTGGAAAAATCGCTCGATCGGAGTCATCGTAACTACATTTCCAGATGAGGCTTTCTTTTGTAAGAAGGCAAGTGAACGGGCTCATGAAGTATGTGCCGCCGCGGTTTCCGATAACGACGGCATAATGTCTCTCTTGAGTGCATTTATCGGTCGTGGCATCATAGAGACGATTATAAGTGCGGAAAAGTTTCTTTTTTTCGCACGTGAAACGCTAGTACTGTCTCAATTGGGAACATAATGTATTACTGCAGTTCTGATAGACCTTACGTAGCCTGTTCCTAATTTTGGACGAATGCTTACCCCACATGCCGTTATGTTTACTTAAATGACCACGCCGATGTCACCTCCGCTCAGAATCGCCAAGAGTACCGAGTGTCGATATCACCAGCAGTCAGGAAACGATAAACCATTAGAACACCAAGTGTCATTTTTGTGTCTGCCAGCTCTGACATCGGCGCTCATGCAACGCTTCGTTCGGACGAACTCTCGTGCTACCGTAAGCGGGAAGAGTGGGTGAGGGAACATACGCGGGTTAATCACATCCTAGTCGACATAAAAAGGAAGAAATTGGCTTGGGCCGGGTATGTAAAGCGAAGGCAAGATAACCGCTGGACCTTAAGGGTAACAGAGTGAATTCCAACAGAAGGCAAGCGTAGCAGGGGGCAGAAGAAGGTTAGGTGGGCCGATGAGGGTTTTGAGCTTTTGCCCTGCAGTGGGTGCAGTCAGGCTGCTGCTGATGATGATGATCTTTTTTGTGCGTGTCAAACTGCAGGCGGACTGCTGCTGAGTTCTGTCAGGCTCACACATTCCTCCCCGTAGAAGCGCGGGGCTCCTCCCATAAAAGTGAGGAGCCCCGCTGAAAGCTGGGACTGCCTTCGTCGCGTGGGTGTCAGCCACGATGCCGACTAGCCCTCCTGCGTCGGCCTGGCAGCATGGCTCAAGCGGCGAACAAGTTATACGCCAGTGAGTAGGATCGCCGTGTCAGACTATAGACAGTCTATAGACTAGCTAAATTTATTTTTGTAAGGGAGATTACTTCGCCTCTTTTCTCTCTGGCATCTTCAAGCTCACGGAACCCCTTTTCTCGCTCTTATGTTCACACCCACTCTTCTTAACTCGGCTGCAGCTGTCGCGACGCCCTGCTCCTACAGTCTACAGCTAGCGCGAAGCTCCTCCGAGGTTACCAGAACTTACTCTCAATGGCTGCAGCTGGCGTGACGCACATCCGATTTTCCCCGAGTTATTCCGAGGCTTCATCCGGAGACATGACGGCTGTTTCGCTGGCGAGGCACCTAGGGGTAGCGAACTAATACATTTCACGCGTTTGTTCACGCGAGATCACGTTCCGCCCTGGACTTCTGTCAGCAGATGCCTTGGTTGAATTTTTTGCGTGTTAGCACGTTTCTGAAAACAAGCAAACGTTTTAACAAGCTCTGACATTTTAAAAATACTTCGAGGTCTGCAAGAAAACAATTCACTAATGCAACAACACTGTGTCTGGCTCATGATGGCCGTAGGTACTTATGTGGCAAAACTACAACAAAAAAATTTCCTTGCTTTCTTTTGCTATCGAACACGAAAGAAACGCCGATACGAAGGTTAAAAGCCAATTGCAACCGCTCTAGAAATGCAATGTTTCCACCTATTGGGCTCCCGGCTGGTGGCGGGATGCCGCCTCTTATCAGTGCTCTTCTTCAGGAAGCTGCCATAGAAGACCGTGTATAACATTTCCTTTCGAAATATTCTCGGATTCTGCCAGAGGATAGTGAGCGCTTACGTTTCGCTTAACCCAAGAGTGATTTCAATCAAACGTAAGAAACCTGCTGTCGTTTGTGTATGCTCTGGTCTGTGACACAGCCGACAAATTATGGTCTTTGCAGAGCAACCAGCCATCTTCGGACGTGCTACTTCATTGCCGGCCAGTTCGCGGTTGGGGACGTAGTATCCGGAGGTGCCTTCTGCTGAAATGCATGGGTGAGTTTCCAACTGTTTTAGCACTGAAGTCATGAGGAAGATCGCTCTTCAATAAATTATTTACGTTGTTTTTGTTGTTTTTTATCAGGTCATCCAGCGCCAGCAGCCAGCTGTCCGCGGGTACGTATAAAGCTTTTTTACAACGTGCAACGCAAACATCAGCGTACAACCCCGCGTACGTTTTCGTCTGTAGGGCCTGTATACTTTTCTTTGAAACTTTTCTTTGTTTGTAGTGTAACCAAGCCTCAGAGATTGGTGGCGAAAGGTTTAGCATAATCACAGTTTTCCTGCGAAAGCGACCTGTATCGACCAATACCCTTGTTTTATACTTCTCTCCTTACGTAGCTTATATAAACAGCTTAGCCTTCAGGTCTGTTAAAGCATATTTGTAATTCTCTGATACGCAGTAATTTGTCGTTATAGACAGGCCTCAAGTAGCCCTCAGCGCCGCCTGGAAGCGCTATGCTACAGGCTCCAGATAGGTTATTCATAAAGGCTCCAGAAATGTTATTCATAGAGGCTCCAGAAATCTCATTCATAGAGGCTCCAGAAAGCTATTCATAGAGGCTCCAGATAGGTTATTTATAGAGGCTTCAGATAGATTATTCTTGTGCAGGTGATGTGTCGGTGAAGCCGTTCGTGTGGAACACCTGCGTCGCGTGCGTGCGCGTCTGCCATTCCGTCCCCCAGCAAAGACGAGTCATTGCACTCCTGAGGTAAGCGGAAATTGATGTGAGTGATGTTGCGGGTTTACCGAGCTCAGTCATGCATGTGCATGATGTGCGAAAAGCAGTAATCAAAGACAAGCCACGAGGCAGCGACGAACAGAATGCACAACAAATAATGCTTTTTTATCGCAAAATCTCCTGACGCTGGCAAATCGTTGCTCGAGACGGTGATGATCATTTGCGGAAACCTGTAAGTCGTCTTCTCTGCAAGGCTTGTTTTCCAACCAAAAGGTCTTGAACCCAGACGACACACACACATTCTTCGAACGAATGAAAACTTGGGGTGTTAGTAGTGGTAGTGGTTCATTTAAAATATAATGTGAAGGAACAGAATGTTTCCCCCCTCGGCAATTGCTATCTAATCGTCTAAGCACCCACTGAAACCGGCGGAGGTGAAAGGGAAAGGAGAGTTAAGGGATAGTATAGAGGGGAGCCATAGCAAGAAAGGGCAGGGGAGAGCTTTGCACGCTGTTTACAAAGTACGAGAATTAATGAAGTTCGAGCTGATCCCGAACTCTGCCTGCAGCAGAGTTTAGGCAGGAAAAGGAGGGAGAGACAGTCATTTGTCATAGTGCTGTGGGGTGCTCCTTGTTCTGGCCAGGAGTACGGGGGCGGGGGAGGGGGGAAGGTTATGTGTGGAATTTGTAGGGACGGTCACTCGCCTCGTCCCCACAGCGGAGGTGGGAGAAATGGCACGAAGCTGATCCCGGTGAGATGAAAAACCTTCAGCGGGAAGAACATTTAGGCTCCGCCTTAAGGGAATGACGCGATAGCGTAGTAAATTAGGCTTTCCTATTCTGAGCAGTGTGGCACCATTGACAGCATTTTCATTCTTCGAATTGTTTTAGTTAATTCATCAATTGCGCGCTATAAATTGTCTTAATGACCATTTTGACACCTTTGAGCCCTTTCTTTCAATATTTTCATTTAATTAATTGCAATAATTCTATTAACTCGTCATCACTTATCACACACCAATCAATCATCCATCACTGAAACCACAAATTTGAAACAAATTTCCATGGTACGATTTTTATTACGCAGCCCCAATTATTTCCGACACGCGGTGCCCATTACCCCACCGACGGCTTTTCGACCGAACGACTTGTATATGCTATCCCGCAAAGCCTTTTAAGGAGAAATTAAGCTCCGCCTTGACGTGATGACGTTTATAGGCCCCTTCAGCGCCTGGAGACCTCTTTGCGTATCCCCCCGCAGACAAGGAGTCTGTTCTTTCTTAGCCACTACATAACTCATAGAGTAGAATAAAATTCGATAGCACTTTAGATATATGTCCTTCACTGGCTGACCTCAATGTCTTGGCAGCATTCCCGACAACATTGGCACCAAAGTTATGAGCAACCGTTCACCGCACAGCGTTCCGGGTGGTGTCATAGCATTTCTCTTTGCATATAGCTTGCATGTCTTAGTCACATTAAAGGCGAGCTTGCAACAGGGGTTCGAACCGATGACGTATGCACCTTCAATTGTATGCCTTCCCAGACTTAACCTCTTCCCTTAAGACGCGATTGAGGTGTCCACCACGATGTCTGTGTAAGGCAGTTACTGCGCCATGTCCTTCCCCAGAAACCGATTTTCGCATTCAAATTGTGAAGCAACCGTTAGTCCTACAACCTTTCGGGTGGTGTCATACGATTTCTCTTGTTCCATATAGCATCCGCTTCTTAGTCAGGTAGGAGGCCATCTCGCCATAGGTGTTCGAAAAGTGTGTACGAGTGTTTCACTCTGGCCATTGTAGGTTCAGTGTTTGTGGAATTATAGTTCGGAGGGGTGTCTTCATTTCTGAGTGTGCAACCAGCGTCGAGATCTAAAGCTCGCGATAACACACTGATGGTTTCGCATTCACAGCACGTAAGCACCCTCAAGTGTCTCAAGAATTACTGTTAAAAACTCTACATTTCAAATTAATTCAATCCTTAAAGTTACTCCGGAAACATGGAACAGCTTTGCTTATCTTATTACGCATCCTCCTCATCATCATCATCAACATGACCACGCGTACTGCAGGGCAAAGGCCTCTTCCAAATCTCACCAAGTAACCCTGTCCTGTTCCAGCCGCAGCCACCGTATCCCCGCATACTTCTTAAATCTCATCCGCCCACCTAACCTTCTGCCGCCCTCTGCTACGCTTGCCTTCCCTTGGAATCCAATCCGTTATCTTTAAGTACCAGCGGTTATCTTGCCTTCGCATTACATGCCCTGCCCAAGCCATTTCTTCCTCTTGATTTCAACTAGGATGTCATTACCCGTCTTTGTTCCCTCACCGACTCCGCTCGCATACTTCTAACAATTAGGTATATTTGTATCTATGTCTGAAGAGTACACTGCTCTGCAAGATGAACTGGAAACTAATACTAGTTAACTGATTTATTTATCAATTATTTCCCTCGTGACCTACCGAAGCGTGCACCTGCAACGTGACACAAAATGAAATATTGAGCTGCGATTAGACTTCTCGCGAACTTGGAACAAACCTGCTCTTCCTAAAAGACTTAAAGAGGCGCGGTTTATTTAAAAGCAGGCATCTGTCATAGAGCTGTGTAATAGGCCACATCTATAGGGTCGGTAATTTTTTTAACCCGTAATCATCATGCCTTCCGGCTGATTTAATAAAAAGGCATGCTCTTCACCTTCGCAGCCCAGTTGCCGTCCGACTGACGGGAGCCAGACAGTGAGACGGAAATTCTGGCCACACCCCCAAAGCGTTCGGCCCACACAGTGCAGGTTAGTACAGTTCAGTGCGCTTGATACATCTCTCATGCCCTGCCTCGTCCTATACCTGCATGTAACACCCGTGCATGTAACTATTTGGGAAATCTTCGTAAAGACCGCACTGGGGCATTCTAGAACGCCGCATGTTTAAAATGCACATTACTGTCGAAAGTGGTGCATTTTAATTGAACTCAAGCCATAAAGTTTTGCCGAAAACAAGGAAAAGCTTTTCTTATTTTATGACGGGGGAAACAGCAGAATGTGGCCAGACTGCGACTCTAATTGAAAGCAAACCTCCTGCTACCTGTTGTTACCTGTTGTGTGACACACCGCGTCGTCATAAATATGCACAGCTGATCATCATAAAAGAACCGTACCTGTAAATTTGCATATAGGACGCAGTGGCAGCTGCTATTAAGGCTGCCCTACCGAAAAACAGAACAGTAAATTTTCTGTTCTCATAGACTTTCCTGTACGATTTTAGGCCATGACTATGGAAGAACTTTTTGTAATGACAGGACTTTCTGTAGTATTGAGCAGTCTCCTGTCGTAACGACAGAGCCGGTTCTGTCTCAACAACACGCAACTTCACGCTACAGAAAAATCTGTCGTAAAAACAGGACGACAAATTTTTTTTTGTATTTTGGTACCGGCTCTGTCGTAATTCTTGTAGTTAAATCCTGAGGCGTTCGAGGCACATGAAAACGTAGCAGCAAGCGAAAACGCGAGTCACATCCGCGGGTTGAAAAAGAAGCACAGGGTAAAACTGGCAATGAGGCACAGCTCTTGATGGGCTTGAAGCCATGGAGCACCGATCACGAGATACCACAGAGTTTGTAGTCGACGTACTCGTGCCGATCTGCTGTCAGAGCAACACTGCACGGAAATGTGCGCAAATAATAAGCCTCCATGCACGCGGTGCACGCATGCGCATAATGGCATCTGAAGTGCTTAATAAATAAGGCAATGTAGAAATCAAGAGAAATTAAGGTCCAAGATGCAAACAAAGAAGTGCGCAAACGAGTCCATGTCTCGTTTGAGCATTTCTTTCTTCGCATCTATAATGGACCAACTGGCCCGAAAAGTTCTACTTACCTAAGTTCGGCGATAGGCTATGAACAAGAAGTTCCAGCTAGGGTCGGTACTCCACCTTTTAACTAACTTACAGCTCTAGCAAAAGCGGAGACCAACTCAGTCGAAATCATAGAAGCGTGTTAATCGTGTTATTGTTCTTGATCATTTGATATATACGAAGCATGGGACTGAAGTGAAGCGTAGATTCGTATTCGTGGATTTTCTCGACTTCATAACAAAGAAAAAGAAAGTAGGGCATGTATATTTTTTATATGTGCATCCTAGGAGGATGAATGTTCTAAATTGTTTTTCACTATTACCGAGAGCGAAACGTGCTGCCACCTTTTTTTTATGCGATTTTCTTGAAAGCATTTTTTACGCCGCACCACTTAGCCACTTTGGCTTCCTTCCAAGGATGCGCAGCCCCAGCGTCCCAGTGCCACGCAGTTGGCGCCGTAATATTCATATGCGTGCTCACACAAGGTTTTCCGGATTTCATATCAACGCTAATGGCGAACATAAGATCGGGCGCACGGTGAGGGCTGATTGCTTTACACTGCAAGGGCGGGTATTAGTCATAGTAAACTGTGTATGGCCTACAGATGCTGCCGTCAAGTCTTCCGCGTGCACTAAATTTAGACTTCGATTTGACAAACTTCAATTTCTATCGAAAAATGTTTTTCATGTTGTTTTTAGTTGAAGTAAGGTCATTTTTCTTAATGTGTTTTCATCCTGGTCTTTATTTCTCACCGCGCGTCGTTTGTTGTATTTCTGCTCATGTGTGGTGAAAAAGAACACGAACATATATAATGCGATACAACAGTAACTCAAGAACAAGTTTCCTTTACCACGGCAACGGAAATATTGACTTGCACTTTTCGGGAACTAACCGCCATCTCGTACGTCTGACTGCAGGCAACAGCCCTGTCTACCGTCAGGCTCATCAAGCAACAACCACGCCCCACGGAGGTATGTGAATAAACCCAGCAATCGGAAGAACTCCTCGCCTTCAGGGCGGCATTTTCTCCCACTTCATTCAGGATGCATGTCGAACATTCTTCGACAAAAATTTTGATTATTGGAAAATTTTAAGGAACTAGCTGTTATGGAAGTATTGAAGGTATTGATCCATTCTTCCTGTGAGTAGGTAAATCTTTCTTTCCATCAAACGCATCAAGCATTTAGGACTGCGTAGAAAATATATGGGCAACGCTTTTGACGAAAGCAAAAACCTTCATAGCAAAAACAATGCAAGCCTGCCGACGAGAGATCTGCAGATAAATTTTTATAGTGAACAAAGAAGTAACCCGGGCTAGTTGGTACATTTTTTGCATGGAAATCTTGGAATATATGAAAAATTGCGTTCGTAAACACATTCCTGTTTTAAATACTTCTTTGTTCCGGAATTCTTGGGTATGATACGCGTTCTTTCAAGGTGGAGGAAACCGCTGCGAAAGGTGCAGCCACGGCCACCACAGCGCCGGAGTGCGTTTATCGCGTGGGTGTCTAGGAAGGCGCCGACGCCTGCGCCTTCCGTGGGCCGCCCGTCCACCGGGAATAAAGAAGGGGCGAGCAGCGGCTGTCACGGGTGAGGGAAGCTGCCTCCAGGGCGGCACACGCATTTGGCCACCGTAGTGTTTCAGCCGTTTTAATGCGAAAGCAAGGCTACGAAAAAGGCTACGTCCTGTGTTTCGTGTCCGCATAACTTGTCCTCGCGGTTACGTCGTTCTGTGAAGATAAATGTGCGAAAGTTAGATTGTTTTAGAGAGTACGTGATTAGATCTTCCTCAGGGAAAATTATGGTGGATGAGATGTAATTAGTTATTTAATTAAACATTAAAATTGCACTCAGACGTCACAATAGTCATGAACGTTGACATAACATCCGGACATCACAACAGCCACGGACGTCGACATAACACCTGGACGTCACCCGATGATGTCATGGTACGCGTACTGACGTCATGAAAATAAGATATAAGAAGAAACAAATACTTACGGCAATAAAATAAATAATAACTTGAAAAGTCAATGTAATGCAGGGAGACAAAGAGAAGGATCGGTTTTCGCATTTGGACTAAAGGGCAGGCCTGTTATTTTTGAAACCCTCATTGAGAATGAAAAAAAAAAGTCCCGCACAACTACTACTGATAGGTCAAAACCAGCAATGTGTATTTTTAATGTGCTAAACACTCATGTGGTATTAGCTTAATGAGTAAATTCTCTTGAGAACCGACAGCATTTGTCTTCCTTCAACTATGGTTCTTCCAAAGACTGCAAGAGACGCGCTGATAACATCCTCTACCATCTACCTCAATCTCATACTGAACAGCGCTAAAAAAAGCAACTACAAAATAAGTGCCTTAATATATTGGAAATGGAATAGTTAGAGTATGATGCATCGTTTTAAGAGGCGTGACTGGTGTCCAAGCATCGGATGTAACTGCAGCTCCAACCGGGTTATCCCCACTTTCTTGCTCGTCGTGACTCCTGGTATACCGCCAGTGTCCCTGTCCCAAGGTTCGGGATTTCCAGGACTGAACCGTTGCTGGTGCCGCATGGGCCAGTACCGTGCCCTCATGCCTAGAATAATTGGTTGGGGTAGGAATTCCCGAATATTCCAGTTCTGTAGCAACGAAATTATGCTTCAGGGGCTCTAACATTAATCAATTTGGTCGCAGTAGGTAACGTATCCCCATATTTGTGATTCATGAAGCAAGTGCGTTATAGATGCATTGCTTTGAGAAAGCCAGACACTGTGAGCTCCAAATGGGCGAGTGATTCCGCTCAGCAGCGACTAACCTTCTCAGCTTGAGAATATCTCCAGGGGATGTGTGCTTTCGGTGCATTTTCAGCCCGCTTAGGCTCAAGGGTAGACCAAGTTTGGAATCCGTTCCGGCTCTCGGGTTGAAGGGGCGTCTGCTGGCTCGTATGCTGTAATGCAGTTCCTTTTAGAGCCAAAAGCTCCAATCCTGTCATGCTGAGCCTGAAGGTCGTCTGGCACTTGGATTTTACCTCTATCGGGAGGCGTGCCACATGTGCAAATTCGCGCATGGCAGGTGCCGCGGACCTTCTGCATCGTCGCCACAGCTGATCGCTTGGCAGTCACCTCCGCCGATGCGCTGGTTGCTGCTGGACTATTCCTCCTCGCCAGTTGTGGCATGTGATATGTCACGTGATTCGCTCTTGAGCTTGGCAGTCACGTCCGCCGTTGTGCCGACCGCCGCTCTGGACGCTCGCTCTTGCACTTGTGGCACGTGATGCATCACGTGATTTGCTCTCGCTAAAACATTTTGCTCTCGCTGAAGTCTTCAAACAGTGAAGATGAACCAAAGCTGTACAGTGCATAACAATGCTTAACAGAGCTTTCGCTCTGTATATCCTGGCTCAGGTGAGTTGAGGCAAAGTCACTTTTTTTCTTCCGGGAGAAATTTGGTTCTGTTACTGTTCCACTACAGGCTGAAAACTGCGTATTGTTCTAACTACAATTCATTTTAATTAAAGGCAGGAGATAGTGAGTAAGCGCATACATGCGCTTGTCTACCACGCACCTTTGCAGAGCTGGCGTTTCTATTTGGACGTGATACCTCGCCACATTTCATTTACCTCCACACTGGACAAGTGGCATCCTTTCCCTCAGTTTATAAAGTGGCTCAGTTCGCAACTGTTCTTGCAGTCTTGTATCAAGCCTTCAGTCGACTGTTGTCACTCTTCCCAGGTTGCTCTTCCCAAACAACTTCAAGGTCACGGAGAGATGCTTCGAATGCTTCCATAAAACAGATCAACATAGGCGAAATCTGAGATTGGGGGTTTTAGTGTTCGCGCACTAAGGACGAAGTTTCTTCATTATAGCTGCTGTTTTACCGCGAGTTGTTAATGAGAAAGCTTTAAATGGGTATGCGGCGTCAGCAAAAAGCGTCCGAAAAAGGTGTCCGCAAATTTTGTCCGCACAATCCTGTAGTCCTGTATAGAGAGATGTGAAAAAGTTTGTGTTAGTATACTGCATGAGTACTTCTTGGAATGGGAGAAATTTGGTTGACGAATTGTAATTAAGTTGATTTATGTAATTGCTGCGTGTGAAGTGGGTTTTGTTGGAATGTGTCGATAGCGAAACCTTCGTTAAAGATACAAATAAACAAAATAAAACCCAAGAATAGAAATAAAAACAAGTTATATAAAAATAGTATAGAGAATAAAATTAAAAACATAACACAATATAAATAAAAGTAAACACAAAAATAGCATGAAATAAAAGAGAAACATTTCAAACGACGATAAAAATTAATGAGAAATGAAGCAAAGAAAGAGAGGAAAGGGCAAGGCTTTTGTATTTTCGCTCTTAAGCAGAGAAGTACAATCATGAATTTTTTGGCTTCTTTAAACTTTGCTTCCTTACAGAGATTTGTAAAACTTTTTCCAACGATTCCCTTTGCGCAGTTCATGTCGGAGCGAGCCGGTCGTGTGAAATATCTGCGTCGCGACTGCCCGAAAACCCGATGCGTGCCATGCCAGAGCTACTGCGCCCCTGGTAAGTCATCTATTTCTCGGACAAATGGTGCCACTTAATATGTTTTTGGGCACAGTTAGCTTAACTTAAGGACAACGCATGCAGCGAGCTGTGGAAAGAACGATTATACGTGTAACGTGAGAGCAAAGCCGGTGAGGGAACACACGCGGGTTAAGGACATCCTAGTCGAAATCAAGAGGAAAACATGGCCAGGGCATGAAACCTGAAAGCAAGATCACCGGTATTCCGTAAGAGAACCAGAGTGGATTCCAAGAGAAAGTAAGCGTAGCAGGGGCGGCCGAAGGTTAGGTGGGCGGATGAGATCAAGTTTGCGGGTGTAGGCTGGGCCCAGCTGGCAAAAGACAAGGTTAATTATAGAGACATGGGAGAGGCCTTTGCCCTGCACTAAGCGTAGTCAGGCTGATGACGATTACGATGAGTGGAGCTGGAGGCTAAGAGCCGCACATAACCAGATTAGCCTTGTGAAGTGTTTCCAGCGAGCCCCTGTTTTATTCTTGCTAACTGCAATGCTTTTGGGGCATGCATCAGGGCCGATATTGCTGGTGCGTATGCGTGGAGATGATGACGTCACTTACCACGTTCGCACTGATGCCTCCAATAAGTTTCAATATGACCTATGACCGTGCACTTGGTATGCGAGTTTACAGACGCGTTGGCGTTGCCGCTGGCGTACGTTGGCGGCTGAAGTGCAGACCTTGTATGCACGGTGCTTCCGACTGCAACCCTCGCTTCCCTTGCACTTGCAGCCACCTGCAGCTCCTCTTGGAGCGGCACGATATCCTTCGAGGCAGCTCGAGATGGTGCAGCTTGCCGAGACCACAGGTGCATTGCTAAGACCGGTTTTTACTCTCTGCTAAGCGGGCGCTGAAGTGCGCATGCGCAGTACGCTCACCCGCAAGGCTTAGCGGAGCTAGCGTGGCCAAGCGGAGTGTCGTACCGTAGAGAAACCACACGGGATTTCCAGTTGGCTCAAGATTGGCGGCCTCATGTTCAGTAGTCGGGTCTTTTAGAGTTCGCTAATTTTTTGAATTATCACAAAAATCTGCGAGCCCAGAATTAAAGGCATATAACACTGCTTGACAGGGCTCTGGACGAAGTAACAAAGCACCAAGGACATAAAACATAACGCCTCTAGCCAACCAGGTAATTGAAACAAATGTCAAGTACCAACAGCTGAAACAAGATAGCGCAACAACACGTTTCAATCAGAGAACAATTTTAAAATCCTGAGATAAGTTGTAAAGGAAAGGCAGTTCAAATTAGACGAGTTGCATGACCTGCGTGTCTGAGGTTGTGTGCATCATGTTTTATGAATGTTGAATCGAAAAATCATTTTTCCTAGTCATCATCATCATCAGCCTTACTACACCCACTGCAGGGCAAAGGCCTCTCCCATGTCTCTCCAATTAACCCTATCCTTTGCCAGCTGCATCCACCCTTTGCCTGCAAACTTCTTAATCTCATCCGCCCACCTAACCTTCTGCCGCCCCCTGCTCCGCTTACTTTCCCTTGGAATCCACTCCGTTACCCTTAAGGACCAGCGGTTATCTTGCCTTCGCATTACGTGCCCTGCCCAAGCCCATTTCTTCCTCTTGATTTCGACTAGGATGTCATTAACCAGTGTTTGTTCCCTCACCCACTCTGCCCGCTTCCGATCTCTTAACGTTACACCTATCATTTTTCTTTCCAGTAAACAAGCGCAACAGTACGAAGTGAAATCATGTCTTCGAAAGGATTTATTTTTTACTTATGATAATGCGTCTGTAGAAAAAGGGCGCGAGTAAAGTTTTTTTTTTACAATAAACAATGAGGTGAGATTCTGCTTTATCACATTGCACCAGAGCAACAAACAATACTAGAGTGCGGATTCTATGAGCGAGCATTAAAGTAATGTTTTAAACTAGGTGAGTAAAATGTCTTGTAGTATTAAGGGCTTTCAAGTTTCCCTACCTTATCACTGCTCTTATCAGTTACATACATTTTTGGCACCATCAGTGCCAGGCATCGTCAAAAGTCGGATTCCTGCAGAATTCCTTGTCCTCGTATATTCATGCACGACTCACAGCCGGCAGATGCAGGAGTCCATCCTGCAATAGCCAGCTCTCTCCAGCCTACTCCCCTCTCGCTCTTTAAGGACTTTTATGGATTGGAAAATAGGCGACTCGCGTGACTGGTGAAACTAATAGAACGGACAAGGGGAAAAGAAAGCCATCTGCTCGGAACGCTTGCACGTAAGCGTGATCACTGAGCCCGCATGGTTGAATCGGATGGAACGGAGCCAAAGCGCGCTCTTAGCGATACTCTAAAACGAAAAGGAGTAGAAAGGGAGTATTCTGTCCTTTAGCGCCCTCCCAATGCTACAGGACAGCTTGCTGCCTTTTTGCTCCCACATAGGCAATTTTGTTTTTATAGTGTAGCCGCAAACGCTATGCGTAACGAGATCTCGTTGATGCCAAGATCCAGATCTATGCGCCACCCACATGGAGGCGAAACGAAGTGAGGATTTCGTGGTTCAGCATTTTCAAGAACCGAGAAGCGCCTTACCGCCTGCCCCGCCCCCTCCCTCACCCCCCCCCCCCCCGACACACTACACACGGTTTGTCACTGGTTGCTTCACGTTCTCAGCATAAGCCCTTCACTAGAGTTCATCAGGGATGCTAATGAAATGCAGCGTGCTGCATTTACGCAGCAGACATCCCATATCCGGCAAGGATATGTTTGGAATGAGATTTCAGCATGCTGTGCCACACCAGTTGCCGCTCTTGTTCCCATAACCACTAAGGGCACACGTCCGATGAATTGGCAATTTCCGGTCTCATTTCTTGTTGAGACTGTTCCAATTGTTATTTCTTCGCGAAGAGTGTTTAGTCGCGTATGTTGTCTGAAGGCAACGAAAGACGCAGTGGAGAGCTCCAAAAGTTTCGGCCCCTTGAGGGGTGCTAAAAATTCTCTACAATTTCTCTGCATCGCCTTTTTTTCATTTCGCTTTTATTTAAATGCAGTGATGAAAATTGTGAGATCCCAGTCAACAGCCAAACTTCCCTACCTCAACTCGATGCGAGTTGACGCTGAAGACCTCGCAGGAGGTCGAAATTCATCAAGAGCCCTTTGTTACAGTGTCCTTCCTTCGTAGCCCCCTTGCAGCCAAGACATTAAACCTCAAGTATTACCACAAAATTAGATGTCGAGTTTCCAGTTGGTCTCTCGAGAACCTGAAGGATTACGCGTTCCTCGCTTTTGGAAGGATACTTGGTTTCTTTAGGAGTAATAGTTATTCATCTCCTCAGAGGTGATGTCAATAATTGTCTTGAAGCGAAAAGCTTTACTACACTAGATAAAGCAGTCGTCTCGTAGGCCGGAGAATGACCTTTAACGACCGTCAGCCCAACCACGTTATGGTGTCGAACCCTTGATCGTTGACCTTAAACAATGATATTTAGTTCACCTTTGACCTGTGACCTTTGACATTAGGTGAAATTTGGATTGACCTTCGACTTTAAGAACATTCGACAGGGTGATACGAAGCCACGTGAAATCCAATGGGTGTGTCGTAAGTCCATGTGATTACACGTCATAGCCACGTGGTCGTTTGGGTACATATAGAACGGTCGTCGCGAGCGTGTAGCGGAGCTGCCATGGACGAGCCTAAGACGCATAGCAAACGTGCTCGCTTTTCGGTGAATTCCAGTGTTAGCCAAAAGTTACGCCATTGCCGAGTTTCTTTTTTTGCTTTCCTTCCGCAACGTAAATAACGTTTGTTTATCCGTTCTTGCTATCCCTCGGAGCTAATTAACCGGATGTGCTCTACGCCATCGCAGAAAAGGCGACCGGCGCTTTGGATGTGGCAACTCGTCGGAGGCAGCCAGGAAATCAGCTCCAGGACCCTCCTGGCCGCAGCTGAGACGCCCCTGCGTAGCCCGGGTACGTTGGGATTAGTCAGCCTCTCTGATACCACCCTACGTATTGCGAGACCACGATGTAAACATATGGGAAAACGCTGTGAGCCACTCGGAGACTGCGAAGTGGTTGGCACCTAGGAAGACGCGGGAATACAGGCCCCCGTATGAGGATCGTTCAGCATTGTTCGGAAACTACTAAGCGCGCGTCACTGGCTGTGGCTCAGCAAATACGGGAGCAGTGTTTACATGCCATTTGTGTAACCCGCGTCGCCATCTATGCCCCTTTAACATGGTCATGATAGTACACCACACACGCACACAACCGGAGGCGATGGGAGCGGCAATCACTATCCACACCTTGCTTCGGTGGTTTAGACGCCAGCGCCCAAGGACACCGGGCATCAGGGTATGCTGGAACGTGCGCAAGTCATCTAGTCCGTTAACGGAAAGAAACAGTAAACTTGGCCCACAGCTAAGGATAAAGCTCCAACCAGCGAAAGAGAGCTTTTGAGCTACTTTAACTGCCTAACGCACCATCTTGAGTTACCTGGTGAATTCCTGTCTATCCGCAGTAATGTAAATACGCCTGCACAGGTGCATAAGTAGGTATTGTATGTTCAATGATCCTGTCTGTGGAACTGCCGCCGCGGTGGATCAGTAGATATGGTGCTCGGCGTCTCACCCAAAAGACTATTGTTTGATCCCGGCGGTGGCAGACGTGTGTACTGTGCTATGCCAGTGCACGTTAAAAACCCCAGGCGGTCGAAATTATCTGGAGCCCTCCACTACGTCATCCTTCGTAGCCTGGATCGCACTGGGGCGTTTAAACTCCATATAACATAAACCATGGCTTTCAACTGGATTTGTGGTGACCTAAATACGCATTTATGTCAGATTTAGGACAGGAAGGTGTGTGGCCATTCATAGCCGACATGGAATTAGGGTGGGTGTTTTTAGGGATATAGGTATTTTGTGGTTTGTGTCGTTCCAGGTATTGTGGTGTCTATAAAACACAAATATTGCGCATTTTTAAACTAGGCCTGTGTCTCGCGACCTTGAGTTCTCCAGCCGGACGCCAGAACCGTTGAGTCATCTAGGCGGTCCATCAATCACTACTGACCTGTATCAGAATTTCGACTCCAGCATTTCATTGAAAGGGAAGTTGGAAAACGGTGGCGTTTAGATATCCTCGCAATTTTTTCTTTTTAGATTTTGTATCTGGACATCAGAAGGAATGAAAATTGGCCTGCTAGTAGCCGCATTTTTTAATGAGATTTTGTATCTGGACATAGTAGGAATGATCAATTGTAAGTTGGTATAGAGAGTTAGAAGCTCTGAAGAAGCTATTCTTCGTCTTCACTGTTTTCAGTGGTAGAACATTTAAATTTCTGACTTGTCTTTACATGCTTGCATTCCCCTTAAGACCAACAAGCTGGCGTGTTGAGCGCGACATCTTTGGTGTCATTGTGTTCACGCGATGCTGGCGCCTATTTTACCGTATTTTCCCGAATATAGCGTGCATATTGTGGCGCAGTATATCTCTGGTTCCTCAGTTTTCCCCTCTCTAGAATTAAGTTCCCAAAAAATTGTGCTCAAGAAGTTTGTTAGAAAAAAAATCTACCCTAAATATGAGATCATAATATGAGAATATGTGGATCGACGTAGAGAGAGCTTGGCTAATCATTGTACAACCGGGCATTGTTATTCGTGTGAAACGAGGGTTTGTCATTTTTATTTGGCATTAAAAAAACACTTCAGCTCTCATGCACAGAAAAACAAACGAAGTTCTTGCTTGTGGTGTCCTCGAGGGGGCAGTTGATAATTTCGTGGACAAGATCCCACCTACTGCTTTCTTGAAGCCTGAATTTCTAACTGCGTCATGGTGTAGGCTGACGTAACATTCTCCATGCGCAGGCCGGCAGGATTCCAAGGACACCGGGTCGCATGACATGCCTGCGTCACGAGTGAAGCTGTGTGGTGGAAAAGACAGTCCACTTGCACGCCGCAACCTTCGTCCACTATGCCGTAAGTTGTCACTGTCGAGTGGCGTGGCATGTCGCTGACAGCGGTGTTTAGTCCTTAAGCACAAGGTCAATGTGTTCGAACCTTGTAACGGGAAGCGAACTTCGAGAGGGAAAAAGGCCCGCGCAGTGGAATTTTTGTAGCGATAGCTACATTACGCTACCTCTTCGACCCTTTAAGCTTGGCCCCACTTGAGCTTTATAGCTGCGCCGTTGCAATTGATTGAGCGAGTTCCACTCGGCCAGATGCCAGATATAGATATCGCGTCACTCCAGCTTTAACCAGAGCTAAAACACAGCCATTTTTAGTGCACTTAACCAACACTTTGAAGTCATAAATGCGTGATGTATTTTGGAAAAGGTGGTGAGGAGCGTCGTCAGACTTATGGGATGACATCACACCCCTGTGACATCACACGGCGTAGCTAATTAGCCACACTAATCATCAGCATGACCTCCGTTAATCACCTGCAATAATTAACACAATTAATTAGCAGCATTGTTTATCGCGTTACTTAAATTGTTAAATACGACCGTCAATTACGGTCATTAAGCAAGGTCTAATGTTAATGACCAATGACTAATGACTGACACGTTATTGTTTGATATACTGATTTTATATACTTCACCACACCACTCTTGCTTTCACATTCCGCATACACATTTTGCCGACACTGCCGGTGTCTAGAAATGCTTTCGCATTATTAAAAATATTGCTTTCTTTACATACTGTGCAGCCAAGTTGACTATGCAGCAGTGGCATAAACAAAATGACACAAAAGCAGTGCATGCTTATAAGATGCTTACAACGTCATTAACGGAGACGAGATGTAAAAAAGAAAGCCTGCTACGTGCGATGTTTGGCAGAATCCACTACTGGATCCGTCCTTCACCTCTGGCTCTTCGCTTATGAGTAACGCCCATTCACAATAATAGGGTAAGATTCGCCGATGTGTCTCAGAAGTAAGGCACAAATGCAGATTCCTTTTGAGTCAACCAAACTATAAAGAATAATTTCATATCTCGACCAACACGCTCAATAAGCAGATGCTCGAGTTAAGCAGGTGACATGGGTGTACTACTACGGGCTTCAGGGTGGAACGTCGCGAACACAGGACTATGGCGATGGAAGACACAGACGCTGACTAACCCAACGGAACATGATACGAAGGTGTGGACACATTAAATGAGGGAACTTATAAGGAGTGGTGTAAATGCCCCAATAAAAAAAATACAAGACATCGTTTAATTTTTCTCCTTTGATAGCAATAGAGATCCTTCCCGCGGCATCCTTCGCGTCCACATATGCGGAGGTGTTGATTCTCATTTTTTTATTTTAGTTTAATTACTCTCTACTTTATTGCCGGCGACGCTGTTTGTTTATATCATTTAGTGACGACAGTCAGTTATCCTAATTATCTAAGTGTTCCTGTAATTTAATTTGTCTACTGTGTGGTGTGAGCTTCTCATACATGTCCTCAATTCATCTCACTGAACGATCGTTCGTCAGTGGTGTAGAGCGAATGTGCCCGGCTCCCGACACCAAGGACAGCCGTTCGATCCCACTCTGCGGGGTGAGTAACAGGTGTAAAAGGGTTAAAATAAGTGCGAGGTGAGTGATGGGCGGCGGTTGATGATGCTTAGAGGCGCAATAAAAATGTTACAAAATGTTGATAATAGGTTGGGTTACAGTACTGGAGAAATCGCTTGATGGGAGTCATGGTATCTACATTTCCAGACAGGCTTCCTTTTAAAGGCCACTATCTCAAGCGGACACTTGATAATCGTTTTATCGAGAACATTTACCACTTTTTAAGCTGCACTTGTCTACACTCCTCCTTCTAACTTCCTTCCATTTCCCCTCTCCCTTTCTCGTTATGCCTAATGGCAAACATATCGAAATAAAAAAAATAATAGGCAAGTGAACTGGCTCCTGACGCATATAGCACTGGAGTTTCGGATGAGGATGGCACCATGTTTCTCTGGAGTGCGTTTGTCGGTCTTGGTCGTGGCATCATTGATATGATTGTAAGTGTGGAAAAAAGTTTTTTTTTTTGTCACACTGGAAACGCTAGTAATGTCTCAGCTGGGAACATAATGCCTGACTGTAGTTCTGACTGTAGACCTCCGTAACCTGGTCCTTGTTTTGGGTGAGTCCTTACCCCACATGCCGTCATGTTTACTTAAACGTACAAGCTGATATCATTAACGGCCAGAATCGTTAAATGTACTGAATGTCACTATCACCATAAACAGGATCACTAAACCGTACCACATTTTATTGAAGAGACAAGCTTCACTACGCTAGGTAAAGCAGTCGTCCCGTAGGCCTGGGAATGATCTTTAACGAAATTCAGCCAAACCGTGTTAGACGTGTATGACCACATGCGGTACAGTTATGGTGTCGAACCCTTGACCTTGGCCCACGATCTTGAGTTGACCTTTAACATTGTTTAACCTTTGGTTGACCTTTGACCTTAAGCACATTCTATGGGGTGTGTGAAGGCACGCGATGACATCCGGTGGTGTCGTAAGACCACCTGATACCACGTCATAGTCACGTGGTCGTGTGGGTGTCTATAGAACGGCTGTCGCGGGCGTGTACCGGAGCTGCCATGGACGAGCCTCAGACGCTTAGCAAGCATGTTTGCTTTTCACTCAATCCAGGGTGAGCGAAGTTAAGCCACTGTCAATTTTTCCTGTCTTTGTCAGCTCTGACTTCGGTGCTCATGCATCGCTCATTCGGCCGAACTCTCGTGCTTTGCGACGACGGTGCATGGTTGACCTAACATTCTCCTTGTTTCGCCGCTGCAGGGAAGCTTCAAATACGCTGGTCGACGGCACGTCGCTGGATCCTTGTTTCCACTGCCAGAGCAGCCCTCGTGCTCCAGGGCCTCTACGTCCTGGCCAGCACTTACCCACAGACAGAAAGGTGAGCAAATTCAAAGATGATCCTTTCCCTTTCTTCGGAGAGGATCAGGCCTTTACAAGCTCGGTTATTCGGCGGTGTTGAAGGGGGAGACTTTCCGTGTTAGAGATGATGTAGACGAAGAAATATATTTGCAAAAATTTACAACAGTGAAAACTGCAAGTTACTGTACCTGAGTCACGCAGACAAATGAACTGCAACTTATGAACAGCTGATCTCACACAGCGAAAACACTCTGCAAGGCATTACTCATCGATCAAAAGTTAAACCCTAGGTACTTGTAGAAGTACAGTCGGGGACAAAAGTCTCTGAACCACACGTTCCTCAAATGAAGCCGATAGCTCTGCTATTAGCCGGCGGCTGTAGGCCACACTTGTGGAGATGAAAGAACAAAATTCTGACTTTTACCTTCAATAATAAAGTTACGAAGACCCCTTCGTTCTTAATAGTAGTAAGCGATAAAATTACAGGTCCTTCCCACTCACGTACACCCTCTACGTCGCTTAGGTTATCCCTACGCACCCTTATATGCGCAGTTTTTGATTCTCACTTTTTTCACCCCGCCGTGGTGGCCCAGTAGTTAAGGTGCTCGGCTGCTGACCCGAAATACGCGAGGTCGAGCCCGGCCGCGGGAAGGCGTAAGGGTAGGCGTGACTTCAAAAAAAGGCGGGAGCCGGGGCGTTTAATCCGATTTAATTAGAGTAATCGGGCGCACAGGATAATAATTCGCCGTTTCTAAGAACGTCCGGAACGTGTAGAAACGTTTCCCTGGTAGAGAGACGAGTTCAGATTTCTCTTTAGTGCACCTTTAAGCTGCGCCTGTTTCCAAATCCAAACTGTCAAAGCCACACGAACAGCGGCTTCAACATCGCCCCCTACATTAAATTGGGGTTTTTGCGACAACGGATAAAAATATATCTAAAAGGCGCACACTTCCGCTGCTTCTGTTGCACGACTGACTATAGCTCATTGAATTTAAATGCGAAAGGCAGCAATTCGAAACCTCAATCTCGGCCGCGGCGGCGACGTTCAGTAGGTGGCGCCTGTGTGCTGTGCGACATGAGCGCACATTGAAGAAGCCTATAGTTGGCCTAAATTAATCCGAGCCCTCCAATACGGCGTCCCTCGTAGCCCCTAGTGTCGCTTCGACACGTTTAAACCCTACAATTCACAGTTTTACTTTTTGAGTTTTTTAACTTGTTCCGAGAACGTGTGCTACTTTTTACTTTGCTTGTTGAGATGTTTCCTACTTTTCACAAACGCCTAACGCCCACGCAAATAATTTTCCATTCGCTCTGGGTGTCAACTACCCTCTTTCGTTGCACACATGGGCGGGATCGTGAAGCCAGAAGTAGTGGCGTTTTACCTTTGACAGATTAGAATTAGGCGCGGCTACTCCGTATAAAAATGGCCTATAGACTTCTTATAGAGTATACTGCCTCGTATAGATATGTATTTTTGTCTATTCATAGACTATAGACTGTCTATAGACAAAAGTCGACTAAAGGTGTACGCCCATAAATCTATAGATTTATCTATAGATTTATGGATTTGTCTAGGATTTGTCTATAGAGAGTCTATACACTTTATAGACCGAAGTCTATATACAGGCTATAAACTGTCTAAACAAAATTTATAAGGGCTGAGTCCACAGGACCTTATAACAGCGGAGGTCACGCATTTCGATTGAGGCGAAATGCAAAAACTCCATGTGCTGTCCGATTCAAGCGATCTTTGACGAATCTGAGCTGGTCGAAATTAATTTGCAAACATCATCCACTACAGCATCTCTCATAGCCCATGTGCAGTGTCTGCATATTGAACCTGACATACTTGTGCCAAGTGAAATATTGAGTTCGGATTGGCTCACCTGAGAACCTGAAGAAGCCGTTTCTTGGCAGCGTGCAGAAATATAGACTTTTGTAGGGACGATCAAAGTAACTTTCCTTGCTTTCTTAAAGCAAAAGTGAGTAAAGTGGGATATGCCTTCCAGCTAATTAAACAAGATTTGCTCATTGCCTTTTCAGGAATGCTACCGGCGATTTGGATGTGGGCGCTGACCGTAGGCGCCCGGGTATACAGACCCGGGATCATCTAGACCGTCTCTCCGTCTGCCATCCAACAAACAAAAAAAGTTGGCATTAGTCATTGTATCTTCCATTTGACTACGCATCGTAAAATGAAATAACTCAATTTAAAAATTTCGAACCACTCGATGACTGCTTCGCCCCGCGACGCCTGGTTGCACGCGGAGACACAGGCCGCCATGCGGGGATCGTTCGGCGCAATTCAGAAAATCAAAAGTGCCCATCGTTGGCTATGGCTCAGCCAATAGGAAAATAGTCGTTATACAGGGTGTTTCACCTAAGGCTTTACATAAATTTTAAAATGTGCTTTTTTGAGTTCGAAGAGGGCTTTTTCCTTCCAAAAACGTCTTTAGACAGTCTATATAGTGTTCAGACTCTCTATGGACGAACCCTGAAGAAGATGTAAAGGCAATACAAATTCTATAGACAGTCTGTACAGAATCTATAGATTTATGCCGGCCATACACTTTCAGGAGACTATTGTCTATATACAGTCTATAAACTTTCAGTAGACAAAAGTGTCTATAGGAAGGCAATAGAGTCTATAAATAATCTATAAATTTTCTATAGACCATTTTTATAAGGGTTTTCAGCATAGCATTTTCAGTGATGTAGTGTGTAGGGATAGAGTTAATATGTGCTAACCAGCAGGCTGTTTAACTAATTTGAATAGTTGACTTACTGGCCGCCGTCGTGGCAGAGTGGTTATGCCGCTCGGCTACTGACCCAAAAAGCGAGGGTTCAATCCTGGCCGCGGAGGTCGCATTTCGATGGAGGCGAAATTCTAGATGCCTGTGTACTGTGCGATGTCAGCGCACGTTAAAGAAACCCACGTGATCGAAATTTCCAGAGCCCTTCACTACGGCCGTTCCTCATAGCCTGAGTCGCTTTGGGACGTTAAACCCCCGTAAACCAAACCAGTTAACTTTTCAACTATTACCGTTTTAACTGAGAGGCATGTAGCCAACCTTAGTTAATATCCATGGCAGTTTTTAGAATTTCAAAAACTCTGTTACCCTCGGTGCTGTCGCCCAACAAATTCAGGCTACACCGCGCCAAAATACACGCGCCTTCGAGACGCTTGCAGGCAAAGCAACCTCTCCAGAGCACGTAACTCGTCGAAATAGCCCAGCTGGGCCACAGCGCCGAGGGTAACAGGGTTTTCGAAATTGTAAAAACTGATATGGATGATATGGATATTAACTACAGTGGGGTACAGTTCAATTTTTTCTTCCTGACAGATAATTCTTGTCCATCTTTTTAAAGATTAAGATCATGCAAATTTATAGCTTACCCTAGGAGTCTACTACTTTTTAGATTGCATGGCGAGATGTTTTCAAGCCAAAATCACTGTTTGAAGAATTGGCTAGAAAAGAATTTTTACCTTTTTTTTATAAGCCAAAGGTTACCGGCACAAAAAACATTTACCATTCATCTTCAGTGCCTGCTACCCGGTTGCGTCGCACACTAAGTTTAAAAACTCGCACAGGAGCCCTGGATGTGAAACCGGAAGTAGCGGCGTTATGCATTTGACGGAACGGAAATACGCATCGGCTACTGGGTCCAAGACCCCGGGAACGAATCCCGGCAGCGGGAGTGAATAATAATTTGCAAACGTCATCCACTTCGACGGCTGTAGCCTCTGTACAGTATGTGGATGTTAAACCCGGCATGCTAGTGCAACATAAATATTGAGATTCGTTTGGCTCTTGGAACTGAAGAAGCCATTGTTTAGGAGCAGAAGTATGTCCTAGAGTTTGTTACGTCTTCTTGCTAATTAACCCGATTTGCTCATTGCCTTTACAGGGAGGCTACCGGCGCTTTGGATGTGGCCGCTGACCGCAGGCGCTCGGGGACGCACTCTACTGACCATCATTACCGGAGCTCCGGCAGCCATCCAGCAACAGAGAAAGGTTGGCATTGGTCGGCTCTCTCTTAAAGTCGCCTACGGATCGTAAAACGACGAAATAATTCCATGGGAAAACTTTTCGAAATGTAGACAGCTTCGCATTGGCGCGACTCAAAGGACACAGAGACATAGGCCACCATACGAGGATCGTTCGGCGCCTTTCGGGGAGTCAAAAGCGCGCGTCGTTGTTGGGTGCGGCTCAGCCAGCGCGAGAACAGTCGTTAGATGTCGTTTGTGCAACACGCGCCGTGATATGTGCCTTCATAGCATAGCCGTGAGTAACCCGTACGCCACACACGCGCACAACCGGACACGTTAAGAATTGGCATTGTCTATCGAGGGTGCAGTTCGCTGGCGTAGCCAGTTACAACCGGTGAGAGCCAGAGTTGGGGTATATATGCTGAAACGTGCGCGAGCCATTTCAGCGGTTAAGAAAAAAAGAGTGAACGTGACCGTCGGGTAGGAAAAATGCACCAGCAACATCAATCATTTGCTTTTCATACTGAGCATTTCGATGCCTTGGAACCCCTTTTTTCAATCTCTTTATTTCTTTAATTAATCAATTATTCGCAATGGCAACAATAACTCGTAATCGCCTATCATACGATATACAATCATCAATCACTAGAACCAAAAATTACCATGATACGATATATTTACGCAGCCCCAATCATTTCCGACACGCCGTGCAGACTATACGCCGACGGTTTTTCGACCGAACGAGCTGTATACTCTATCGCGTAATAAAAATGCAAAAGAAATACCTTTATCACTGCAACGAATAGATTTCCTTTGGATTTGTGGACATGATCGCTGACCGCCATCTCGCATGTCAGATTGCAGGCAGCTGCCCTGTCTCCCGTCAGGCTCGCGCATTGGTTCCTCATCCAAGCAGGTGAGTTCAGATAAATCTGGAGCTGCTGGGGGCTTTTAGGGGGGGAGCTGCTGACAGGCAGGCCGTTCAGCATATTTTTCCCTTCCTCTATCTTTAATGAAGGGCCAAGAAGCGACGCCGATGCAGCGCCCCTAGCGGCTTCGCGGGCGCAAGTGCGTCCATCACGTGGATGTCAACCAACCGGGCACAAAACCTTCCGCGCCCCGCCCCTTCCCCTGCAACAGTGAAGGAAAGAAAGAAAGGGTAAGTGACCCCGGTGAGAGGAACTACCCTCCAAAGTCGTGCATACTTTGTCCCGGTCGCTGTGACTGCTTAAGTGAAAAGTGAAAAAAAATTAAAAGAATGGAGAGTACACTTAAGCTCCGCCTTGAGAGTATGACGCGATAGTGTAGTAGGTTAGGCTTTCGATTCTGATCAGTTTAGAGTCTTTGAACGCATTTTTCACTTGTTTTTTTTCTTTAATGTTTAAAATTCACCAATTACACCCTCTAAATTTTCTTAATTTGCATCATCAAGCATTGGCTTTCCATTCTGAGCATTTTGACACCATTGAATCGTACTTTTAATTACAATGATTTCATTAACTCGTCATCGCCTATCACGCACCAATCAATGGTCAGTCACTAGAACCACAAATTGACATGATACGATTTTTTTACGGAGGCCCCGATTATTTACGACAAGCGGTGCGGACTAGTACTACGCCGACGGCTTTTCGGCCGAACGAGCTATAACGCTATCGCGTAAGAGGGTAGTGTTTTAAAGTAGAGTAGCACGGGCGAAAATACTAAAGGCAACATCTTCAGGGCAGTGGCGCATCGCTTAACCGCTGCACCACTGAGGACTCCGGGGATCTATGAATGTAAAGAATGACCTGCATATGTGGGAATTAACCGATTACGCTATGGCGTCATACTCTTATAGTGCGGAACATGAGTGTCCCCTGCGATTTTTCCAGCTTTCCTAATAAAGGAGTGTTTTTGCACTAGAACGTAATTATACATTTTAAGAGAACAGTAGGAAAGCCTGTAACACTTTAAATTACTCTGGGCACCGCCAAGGTGCCAAGCGGTGTCGTAAGCCAGAGCCACCTTTTTTGTTAGCTTGTGGATGTGAACTCCCTCTCGGGATGCGTGCGTGTTCGATGTGTTTCAAAGTTTAGCCTCTCCTTTCCTTGAATTATAGTATTTGGTATCCGCGTGTACTGCGTGCATCTGCTGCCTCTTAAAAGACCTCAGTTTCCGAGAGCGGTACGACGGAGGATGACGTCACAATCTCCTTGCGCAGGCCGGCAGGTTTCGAAGCGTCCCGGTTGGCGTGGTACGCGTGCGTCGCTTCCTTTGCGGTAAGTGATCAGTGTCGTAGTGCAGGGCGACTACCACGGCGGGACGGTGGCTAGCCTGTTCATCCGCTAAGCACAAGGTTACGCGTTCGAACCCCGCCACTGCGACCGGAGTTAGAAGCTCATCAATCAGAAAAAGTGTTCTCTTGTGGTTTTCCTATGTTTTCGCTATAGTTATTAGACAACCGCGTGCTGTGCGACGTCAGCGCAGGTTAAAGAACCCGAGGTCATTTACTATATTTTGTACCTGTCAACTGTACGGCGTACCTCGTGTAGCCTATATGAAGCTTCGGGACGTTAAACTCCATAATTTGCAGTTTACATTATATTCGTGCCTTAAAATAATTATTATTTTGCATAATCTGCAGCCTAGATGCCAGCACAGGAATATGCAGGAGCATTGAAACTCGGCAAACAGTACATATGGCAAAACAGCAATGCACGGATTTTGCTAACAAGAAACGAAATGAGAAGACCGCACCGTGGGATTTCCCGCATGGGCTTTGGCAATTTGTTGAACATAACAGGCTAGTGAGAGACAAACGCCCATGGCTGTTAACACCCCTCTATGGAAATAAACTTCCTCACTGTAAAACTCCGATTGGGAGGAGTACAGTAACTGCCACCATAGCGTCCGGAATGCTGTTTCGTATTTCATGTGTTTGTGCCTATTCCTGTGCTGACGCCACTGAAGCGTCATAAACCCCGCCGTGGAGATAAAGCGGCATCCGGCGTTGTAGTGTTCACCTGCTGCGGTTTACAGGTGGGGCAGTGCGAAGAGAAAAAAATCCCCACTTTTCTTGTAGGGCAGAGGAGGGGAACCTGCCACAAGACCCAAGGGGAAGAAAAGGCGGTGTTCGGCATTTTAGTGTTCCCACCTGCCTCGATTGGCAGGTGGCGAAGTAGTGAGAGAAATCTCTCCCCTCCGCCTGTAGGGCAGAGGCATTGAGGTGTCTGCTCATGGAAAAACACACAAGGTTGCGCCGTGGACAGAGGCTGGTTCCCAGAAGGACAACCGGGGGCGGTGGCAACCGTGGAAAGTGTAGGGCCAATCAGCAATTGTATTTGTTTTTTTAGCATTTCTTATGAAACCTCCGTTATTGGTGAAGGTCGCGTATATGTCTTTATAATGCGGTTATCTGCCGATACGTGCCAAACAGCTTCAAGCCGCCGCGAACTGCCAGCAAGCCTCAAAGCTTGTTTGCTAATTTGAAACTCTAATTATCGTCCAGTGTAGCGCGAGTCATAGCAGCTGACATTCGCGTAAAATTTTTACGCGCTGGAGCTTATGCGTCGCCCTCCCTCGCTACATGGTCTCATTGAAGAACTTTCCTTTTAGGGTCAGCATTTAAAGGTCCATGTTAAGTGCTCGTTACGGCTGCGTTATATATCTGTTCGCTTTGTGATCATCTCCTGCATATCGCAGCGCCCTCTCCGCTCCCGCGAGCGAACTGCAGGGGTACAGTTTTCCAGAGGATGATGCGAGACCGGAGTTGTATGTCGCGAACCCTCTCGTAAAAAAACACTCCTTTGTGAGTGGGTGATGTACAGATTATTCTTTACAGGGAGCTTTTTTTTTTACAGCGATAGCTGTTATAGGCGCCCGTCTCTGGCTTTCTCGTCGTCGTCGTGGTCGGTGTAACCAGTGCGTGCGTTAATATCACGGTCACTTTAATGTCACGTGACCTTATGTCACTGTCAACTTCGGTCGCATGAGCCTAAGGGTGGCTCTGTTTGGAAAAGCCGCCTGCCAGTGCAGGGGTGCATCATTTGACCAATACACTAGTGCGCCAATAAGATATCCCAAACACTAAACGCCTAAACAGCTATCACTGAACATCGCGTTACACAGCCGTAACAGTCCTGCGTTCTATTTTTTTACTCCTATTAAGGCAGAGTGACTTGAGGGAGTAACGTGCTTCCTTCGGCGGTGGTAGTGAGAGCGCTCAAACTGCACTCTCCTGGTGAATGTATCGCTGCGGCGTCAGAGCTTGCACAGCCGCAGAGAAAGCCATTCATAGAGAACCTCATCCTGTACGTTGGAGGTCCACGCATTCGTACTGCGCCACATAATTGGCGTGGGAAATGGTCGAGACGTGCGGGTATTTAGCGGACGAGATTTCTATTGTTTCTTTTTCGAAATCAATCTGCACAAGACGCGGTCATTTTTAATTCCACTTTAGCGGCTGGAAAGATCAAAAACTCAGTCAAGTAATGCTTGAACTTCGATCTATCAGTTTTGGTAGTTTTAAGCGTTAATAATGGCAGATCATTTGATGTATTCACAGTATTGAGCGCACTTTACGCAGAATAAATGCCTTTACTATAATAATTCTAACAAGTAGTTTCGCAGCTACCGATGCAACGACGCTCACCAACACCTGTGCGGAGCACCCTGTGACGCCCCTGCCAACACTGGTAGCGTGACATCAACCTACTGGAAAAAGGTGTTGGTGTCTTCAAGGTTGCGTGATGCCGACACGTGACCGGCCACGGGATGGTCACGTCGCGGTCACATGATGTGACGTAACGACGGGATGCTTTCGTGAAGTGTTACGTTAATGATGGCGTAGCTCACTTCGCAAGTGTGCCAGCAACAGCCTCGCTGTAAAATAGCAATGACAGTTCCACACGAAACGAAAGGAGCCGAGCAGTAGCCGAGCCCTTGGAAAAATTTCTTTACACAGGCTGTAGGCTGCCTGTAGACTTCTGTCTATAAAGTCTATAGGCTAAGACCTTACAGAAGTCTTATTACAAATACCATAGAGAGTCTATAGACCATATATAGATTTATGGCCATACACTTTGTATATAGAATATGAATAGACAAAAAGAAATATCTATAGGAAGGCAATAGTCTCTAGAAAGTCTGTAGACTGTTTCTAGACTGTCTATAGACCATTTTTGTAGGATAGCTCTGTCTCAGTGTCTTGATGTCCTGTTTTATGTATCGCGCTGACAGCTCTCTGTTCCAATTTGTCGTGCAGGCGGTCCCACTCGATGAACTCTGGCTATCCTGCCTGGCAGCACAGTAGGTGTGATGAGCAGAAGGTGAGATCCGGCTCCTCAACTGTCGGGAGCGCCATTTTAAGCCTTTGGTAAAACAAGCGGCCTGCAAAACACGCTAGAATGATCACGCTTGCGTGGTTTCCACGGTATCTCACGTAGAACAGTTTAGTCTGAATAAGCAAGTGTTTCGTTCAAGAACGATCAAGGAGGCTTCAAAAGCCCTCTCTACATACAGCTGCGAACAGCCATTTGATCTCACCTTCGGGAGTGCTGGTTTAGCATGCTGGTTTAGCAGAATTTTGTATGGGCGCCTCCTTCTGCGATTGTATTGAAAGAAATATAGTGAACGAATCGCGCGGAAGTGGGCAGGTTTTTTTTTTAGAAAACACGTTGAAGGCATTTCACATCACAGTGATTATTTATGTCTTACTGTGTCTCGTCGTAAGCCTGCGGTGCGCATGCACCGCTGCACATCTGCAGGGTTTCATCATTTTCGCAAGCAGAACTGCCCATGCCGCTTACACATTTTAAGCGCAACAAAGCACCAAGACGACAAAATAACGCATCGAATGCTGTATTGGATGGGTCAATAGCTCTCGATTTTTGCTCGGACACAGTTTGCAAACATCGTCTTTGTTGCAAAGCTCGGTTGTGTATCGCTAGTGATGCGTTGTGCAAGAACGTACTAGAGATGCACCGACTTTTCACGACCTTTGTGTGGCGCTCTCAACGAGAACCTATGCTTGGAGACGATTGCTTCTTCCTGTAGAGTCTAGAGGAGCTGGCCTTGTTCGCTTGTTCAATAACCAGCTTGCCTCACGGCTTTTCCTGCTCAAATGTGCAGCCACCTCTTTCTGCTGGCAGCGTTAGAAAAAGTGATTGAGGTATCTGAATTATCTGTTTGCATTGACTGGTCATGGCCGTGAGGGAGCTTTGTGGAGTTTCCTGAAGGAGGATGCCGACATTTGATTTCCTCACTGTTCGCTTTTCGTTACTACATTGGCTCTACCTGTCAAGAAGGCGGATGACAAATAGGCTAAAGCGGTCTCTATTACCTGTGCTTAAAGAAAATGTCACCCGTCAAGCGTGGCTTTGCACCAAAGGGACTGTGGTGCCATGGTCGGTGAACTGCCCCCTGTGTGACCAACCAGACATGATCGATGATTGCCGTGTGTGATGCCGTGATGCAGTGTTTTTCTGGGACAGTGTTCGGCGGACGATTAAAAAGAACATTGAGATCTCACCTTGCAGTAATGAGGTTAGGGCACGTTCCGGCCAACTGTAGTCTGCCGCCTGTCAGCTATACCCATGGGCAAGAGATGCACGTATAACCTTGACGAACACGTATAAGCTGGTTAACGGTTTTTTTTGTCGCACGAACCCTTACCTGTCTTTCATCACGCGCACTTGCTAGCAGAGTCGTCCCTCGTATCTATTTCACTCCGTGGCATGCCTAACAATTTCCGACGCCACGTTGAGAGTCCTTGCCTTGGTATATACTTGTGCGCTGCGTTTTTTCCTGCCGTTGTTTTTTCTCGCCTTGCGACGTTGGCCCTTTTATGACCTTGTCTTTTTCACTACGTGGCTGCGCCGAAGGCCACTTCTTTTATCGCACATTTCTCGGTGAACAGTAATGAAAGTGATCGTTTGATTTCCCCCTGCGATGCCGGGCAGCCATCGTCATCACTTGGCGGACACTCGGGCGCCGACAAAGGCCAGAGTCGTGTGGAATACCTGCACCGCGTATTGGGGTGACCGGCAGCCGGCAGCTGGGCTTCCATCCTGCAGCTGACGGGTGAGGATCTCTGGCAACTTACCATGCAGTACCTTTTATCATGCTTTCTCGTCCGAGTGAAACCGAAGACGGAATCGACGGCGGCGGATCACTGGTGGAAAGAGGAGGCTGACTATACCCCCATGCGTTGCGTTGTGTCGTTAGTGGCTATTTATCAATAAGATAACAATGCAAGGAAAAGATGTTGCTAGCCGCGGCATCTGCCATCGAAACCTGAAGCACCTGAGCTGCGGCTAGCGGAAATAAATGGACAGGGGCAGGGAAAGAAATGGGGAAGGATAGTGAGAAAGGATAGGGGTAGGGAGTAATATACACTGTGTACAAATACAGAATACGAAATTAATGTGGGATGCTGCCCCGCGCATCGCAGGAGTAATCGCGTCGCGTTCGTTTTGCCGTTTCGGGGCGTCGGTCGCGGCGAAGCGGAGGCCGCAGTGGAAAGACGCAAGCGTCGCGAGAATTGACTCGCCACCAACGTTGACATCTTTCGCGGCTGGTGAGCGTGATTAACTGGTGAAAGACGCTCGGCGCTTACTCTCGGAGAGCAGCGCCGACTTGTAATTTGAATTAAAAACTATTTTGTGGTGAGTTACCTGATGCATCTTATTAGGTGCAAACGAAATGTATTTGGGGGATCGCAGTCACTCGCAGACGATTCCATACGACGTCCTGTAGGCGCTTCGAGACAGCATACACGCGCGTTATCTGAAGCGTTTCTAGTCGTGTCGGCCGCTCTCAGGTTAAATCGTACAAACCAGATCGAAGTTCGCCTTCGGCCCCTCCTAGTTAATTCATTATTAAGAGCGTTAGCTCTTATTCATCACGTTTCTCGATTTCTTCGGGTCTGCTACCACCTCCCTTGGACGGGAAACTTTGTCCGATGAATTCAAGATGACGGCCTCCATAGTAAATCGATGTAGCAACCGAATCTGTGATTTATTGGTGACGTCATTAGTACATAGAATTCATTGATTTATGAGGTAACGGTATTGTGACGTCATAATTAACTAGTCACATAACTCTTTAATGTTTTATAACTCAGTAATTAATGAGGTCATCACATAATGAATTACAATGATTGATGAGGCCACGGTTTTGTGACGTCATAATTAACTAGCCACGTGACTGTTTAATAGGTTATAACTCGGTAATTAATGAGGTCATCATTAAACGAAATAGATATTTGGAATCCTTTAGATGACTAGAACACCTTAGATACCAATATTATCTAATGAAGTTAATATTTAGTTGTGGATAAGCTTAAATATAATTGCTTATATTTAACCGATGAAGTCATGATCTAACTAATGGCATATTCGTAACGGGCTCAATTAGAACATGTTACACCAATATCGACTTATTATGTTAGTATTTAGCTATGGTTAGGCTTAACACGGCGGCCGTGACGTCAGCCCTCGGCAGCTCAGAAGGCGGTAGGCGCCCACTCGCCGTGAGTTATGGAAAAGTAGCCTAATCACGTGGTAATACATCGCATGGACGATAGATTGCGCCACCAAACAGCTAACGCTCGTTACTTCGTCTTCCAGATTGTGGCGACATAATTTTTTTTTCGGACACTGCTTCACCCACCAAATAGTTGTGGTCTACCTGCCTGTCCGCTCTCTACAGGCGACGTGAGGATAATAAAGACTGCGTGAGTTGCGGCAGAATGGCGGCGCCGAACTGCACCGCCGCGCCACCTAACAAGGCCGGCGGGAACTACGGTGCTGCATTGGCATTCTTCGGGACTAGTTGTTGTGAACCATTTTTGGGGGGGCCAGCACTAACTTTGGGACATAGGGGGAGACTGTTGTGTTGGTATGTCTCCCTACGTACCATAGTTCGTACTGGCCCCGATAGATGGTGCTGCTCAGCTTTGGAAAAAAATACCGCAGACTAGGCCAGGCGAGCAAGTTATAGTGTCACGTGGCGGTTGGTGCTGGTAGCTCGCGTCTAGACGGCAGACAAACGCCAACACCGAGAAGCTCTGAGAAGATGCAACAGCACACCAGACGGCCGGAGCGGACACGTCAGTTTCTTTTTCAGAAGCGAACAGGGTGCCGCACGAGCTGCGTGCCGAGCAGCTATTGTTGTAGAGCGGCATTATATAGGCTCGTCTGGAGACGCATCACGGCGGTAAGACGTCTCATCACCATGTGGTCTTCTTCCCACAGTTCGCAGCGCCCTCTGCGTCCTTAGCGCGGGCTGCAAAGGGAGCACTCCGGTTCGTCTGTCACGTGAGCGTCGCGTGCCAACCGGCAGGCAGCGGACCAAAGCCAGCAGCCTCTGGTGAGTGACAGCTGGCATTTTCCAGGGGATGGTGCAAGAAAGGAAACATGTGTCGGGGACTTCCTCGCGAAACGCACTACTTTTGGTGGTATTGATATGATTGTTTGATGTTGAACTCTTTGAATGAACGATGGGTTGCTGCTGAGTTCCTTCTAAGAAATGCAGTGGTCCAATTGGGCATTGTAACTCGCAGGCTGATCACTGGCGCATACAACATCGCACACTCGCTGAAAAATCTCATTCCATTGGAATTCCGTCACGTATGTTGGAGGTTCCCCTCTCGCGAACGGAGAGCATTGGCATTACGTTACATAATGTGTGTCATACGAAAAAAATCCCCCTTAACACACGCTCACGTTGGAGCCTACATAAGGGAATGGCGCTGCTGTGTAAAGTATGTCCGCTGTTATTCCGATATCTTGTTAACGCTTCGTCGATTCTTTTAGCCCCAGTTACGAGGCTTGTGTGGTCAAAGGGCTCCTGGGGTGGCAGCGCTCGATCTTCGAGTTGTCTTATGGCTGTCTTGAGAGTTGTTTTGTACTTCGCGCTATCGACGACTAAAGACTCGATACATTAAGCCTAGTGAGGGCACTTACGCAGAAAGTAGAAATACAAATGATAGTTCAGCTTGAAATTAAAGAAAAATAAAGCCGGAGCCAAGAGCCCTCCCTCCTTGCCCTTCCTCTGCGAAGCAATATCTGAAGCAAACCTTACTAGGTCATTCATGGTTAATGAATACGTACTAACTAGCCCACCTTGTCAAATTAACTTACTAGGTCAACTCGGAGTGTTTTTATTAGAAGCACAGAGCAGTGTTGTCAGCTTCATCCGTTCCCCTTTGTGTGCAGCCGTGATGACCTCTTGGCAGCCTGCCTGGCCACACAGCACAAGCGGTCAGCCGAAGGTGAGGACCCCGGTTCGACTCTTTCTGTGTAGAGCAAGAGTTGAATCCTTTTTGAAGACAAGCGGAGAACAGTAGTCGGAACAAGGAGAGTGTTACGTTCAAGGACGCTCAAGGAGGCTCGAAATGATATCTCTGTACGCAGCTGCGAACTGGTGTTTTAGCCCTCGGCTGCGGGATGCTGCTTTTGGAGAATTTTGTATGGGACGCCGTTCGCCTTGTGCGACTGTTGTGCAGTGCAAATGGAATATGGCGAGGGAAACGGGAGAAAATGGGCAAGGTTTTGTGCGACAGCTTGTTCAAGCTGGTTTCACATCCGAGTGGTTGTATGACACTATCTCGTCGAAAGTCGCTAGTGCGCGTGTGCAGATTACACCCCACCCGAGAAGGGTGCAGGCCAGCTGCGGACGACACCTGTGCCTAGGGATCATCTGCGCATGCGCGTTGGTAGCTGGCTGTCGCGGTCTGCGGTAACGAGGAACGTACGACATGCTGAAACGTACCTCTTTGAGGCATCTGCCTGAGTTACAACTTCTGCCGTAATTTTTCCCTTTTTCATGCATTTTCCTCTAACCTGGCCTATCACTAGGGTTGATATGCGCTGTTGATATGTGAAGAGAATGCAAACAAGCCCTTCCTCTGCGCACTCTGAATGCGCAGAAACCAGCACCAAGTCGTGTAACTTTATTTCGGAGCCCTCCCGTAAGGCATCTCTCGTGGTCCATGTGCAGTTTTGAGATGTTAGACACTGCACAGCGTGTCAATTAATGAAGGAATGTTCGTGAACCATGCGTGTATGAAAATATTCTAGAACACACGATATTAAACGTGTTTTGCTTTGCTGAAACTACGCATTCGAACTGACTAACACCTGCACCCCTTAACTCCGAGAAGCAGACAAGCGTTTTCAAAGAGGAAGCAGGGCCGAGAACTACGTTCCTAAGAACTCTGCGCTCCCGAAGCAAACGCTTAACAAAAAAGCCTTTCCACAAGTGTAGCTTAACAGCTGCTCCTGGGGAAAAAGAAAAACGTTTATTCTCATTCTATATCGCTCCAAGCCTTGGCGCAAGGACCGCCGTGCCTTCGTTGCCCCCTGAGCTAGCCATTGGGCACAGAGGGTGGTAAGAAAGAATGGAGCTGGTATAGGAGCTGGTATATTTACAAACGCCAATGGGAGAAGTCTTGCACCGGGTAAAAGCTACGTTAAACAATGCCTTCAATTCTCTGCCATATCTTTTTGAAATTTCTTGGAATTTACTTGTACTCCCAATAACCTAAATATTGTGTAACCTACCAGGTCATGTTACTGAACGCATAGATACATCTGCGTTTTACAGCAGCGACGGATATCGGAAAGTCTTTGGCAATCGCGTCGGCTGACCAAAACTACGTCGTAAATCAAGTGACCTACCAAGTGTCCACAAAACGAGAAAAAATAATGTTGGTCCGCTAGGAGACGGTCGTTGAGGGCGCTTAGAAAGGCACGCACAGCGAATCATTCCGCGCAAAAAAAAAAGACTGACACAAGGAAGAAATGCTTGTGCATGTACTACTGGGGACAAAAGTTTCCGTGGATGCGAGTTCTAGGAAAGACGTTTTTGTATCTCCACCTTGTGCCACAGCTACAGCTTCGGCGGCGACCGTACGTGTGACGTCACTGTCTTCGTTGGCTGGAACGTCTGTGTCCTCACTCTTCGGGGATCCCGTGCTACTCACCCCCGTGACTGCTCCTGCATTGGGGACTCATGGTATTTTGCCACCGCTACAGTTGAGTGCGTTTCTTTTCTCCTGCTTGAATGTCTTGCGCGAAAACAAGCCAGCAAAGAATGTTAGACAATAGAGCCGGTCAATGCGATGCAAATTAGCCAATGTTGCAGATGAAACAGCGGCACTCATTCAAATTGCTATGCGTGAGTGGCTACCACAACGGCGGCCCCGTCATGGCGTACATTTGAGGCTCGATTTTCGTCGCGCGGTTTGTTAGAGCAAATAGCGTCGTTTTAGCTGAGCATAGCTTCGCGTTGTTAGAACAGTTCCTCTTCAGGAGGTTCGCGAGTCCTTACTATAAGTCTAATATCTCTCTAACATTGGCGCATTTAATGTCACTTTCAACGAGTGCCATTCACCTAAAGTGACATTCGCGCAGTGTCACACGATGAGCTTTAGTGACACTCGCTGCAGAACGCACTTTTCCCGTAGTGAGTTTGGCGAACTGGCACCACTTGGTCCGGTATGGCGAGTGTGTATTTTCAACAGCAGTGCTCCGACGTTAAAAAAAATGCTTTGAGGATTTAAAAGGTCTTAAAATCTCCGTCTTATTTTCTTGGTTGTGGCTTTTAATGTGAACTTGCTTTAAATCATCAGCAACTAAAAATAATGCGCACATGAGAACAGCTACTGCCACTCTGCAAGTGACATGCATGCTCTGGGAGGAATGGCGCGGCAGGGAAAGTCGTGGACGAAAGAAAGAAAGCACACAAGCGCCAACTTTCAACTTTAATGCGTGGCTGTCAATAAACCGAATTTATACATGGGCGTGCAACACACCCCTCGAAAACTGCTAAATTGCAAATCTTAATTCGTCCACGACTTTCCTTGCCACGCCATTCAAGTGACGACGACTCCCTTCCTCGATAGGCTTAATGCGTCCGCAGGGTTTGTGTGTGCAATTTCGGCCATTGTTGACAGCGAATTCTCGCGTTTTAGAAAACACAAATAGACAACGAGTGTAGTTTAAACAAACGTGACCTGAAATCGACTCGCTTACATTACAGGACACGCATACAATGAGCGGGAAGCGCCGGTGGGACCTACAGAGTGCCGCGCAATGATATATATATAGGCAGCCAGCAGCAGTCGTCCGGCGTCGCTTGTGGGTAACAAAATAAGGCCGTTTCATATAATGCGAGAGAAAGCAGGGACGATTAGCAAGAAGCGCCGATCCTACACGATATCAGCAACCCGGCTACCAAGTGTTTCCCAGGCGCGCGGTCGCATATCAGCTCTTCCCACAGAGTTGTCGCATTGTGTACAGGAGCAAAGATGCAACCGGAACAAAAATGAGATTATTTAAGATAACTAATGCGCAGCATGCGTTTTACGTCATGCACGCGAGCGCTTGCAGTTAGTACGCAGCGATGTGAAAAAGAGTACTGGAGTGCAGTCGTTCTGATCGGTGCATTCGTGGGGAAATTTCGCGCTTGTGCGGTAAATGTTCTGTGCCGTACTATGGTCTTCAAGCACTCAATTAGCGAGTACCCGAGATAATCTGCTAAAAATGAAGCAAAAAAAATGAGCAGCGGTTTGCAACTACAGCTGAATCAAGTTAGAGAGCGAAAGCTGTGGTGTATATCGGGAAAGTAGACGCGGCTTGGCGTCTGTAACGTTGAGTGAGTTCCGCACACTGGATAGGCAGTGCGCCTACCGTGCCAGGTGGCGGTTAAATTAATGGTTGATGGCGAGAGGTGTGTCACCCAAATGAAAGCTGATGCGTATTAGTGGAGTGTCGCGTGTCGGCCACTACGTTGTCAGCCCTAACGCGTGCAGCCCACATCTCTCTCTCCCCACCGCCACGCACAGAGACGGAGCCCCGATAACGGGCCCAGAAAAGAATGAAATCGATCCCTTCCCTTCCAATCCTACCCACAAGCACAAACATGGTTTTTATGGTTCAGTGGAACTGCTGACGAATTACAGTGACTTAACACATATTCAAGGGAAAATGTTTCCTCTAGCTTTGACTTTGAGAGACCAATCTTCGTCCGCAACATGTGAATATCTTAAAACATTATAAAACTTTTCGACGCACTTGCGAGCAGGCAATTGACTCCGGCGAAGCGTAGCAATTGTCATTCAAAGCGGCGTCCCTGAGCAAGAAATCAACCTTAACACAAAACTTCAGGTGGTCGCGGTCGGTGTCGTCAGCTACAAAACAAAAACAATATGTTCTGTATTTCTTCTCCCACATATCAAATTAACAATACAAGTTAAAGAAGTCCTTATCGATGAACTGCCAGAGCCATATCTGGTAGTTGGCGATTTTGTGGTTTTGTGGAAGCAAACTGTTTCTAGGGGCCACATAATCGAAGCTTTCATCCTCGCAAATAATGTATCTTTTAAATACGGGAAAAGCCACGTATTATTTCCGAAGCTCGGTAAAAATTAGCTTCCTCGATCTAGCATTCGCACCACCATCTCTTTTTAACGATTTAAATGGGATGTTTTAAATGACCCGTGGGAAGTGATCACCTACCTACTGTCATCAGGCTCTCATCGTCTACTGCAATCATCCCGACCAGAATACGGCGCTCGGAAAATCCACCTCACCGACTGTTCAGTTTTTACAAATGCCACGCTGGGAAAGGAATATTGTGAAGACCTCACCATAGACGGAATAATCAAAGGTTTACTGCATGCATAACATCGACTGCAACACTAGCCATCTAACGAACTACAGGATTCGCACAGAACAAATGCAAAGTTTGATGACAAAACAAAGACTGTGGCGCTCTCCGTCGGTATACCACTGCAGAGAACTTGCTAACATTTAAGAGGGCCAAGGCCAGAGCGCGGTGTGTTTGAAGAAATACAGAGAAAAGTTCCTGGCAGAAACATGTGTCCTGTACAAGCAGTTTAATGCCCTAGAAAAAAAGTGGGAACACGTTCTTTCTTTCTTCTCTCAGTCCCTCCTTTATCACTTCTCTTACGGCGTTTTCAGGTGTCCAACGGTATATGAGACAGATACTGCGCCATTTCCTCTCACCCAAAACCAATTATTATTAATTAGCTCCACCTTGCTACGCAGTCGCCTGATATTGTGGAGAGAGGAAGGAGCATTTAGGCCTTTCATGCCTTCGTACAATATCAGGCGACGGCATATTGAGGTGGAGCTGCAATAAACGTTTTTCCCAGAACGCGCGTCCCGGACAACTTTTGCCACCAGTAGTACTTACATTGCTCGAACATACTGGCTGTTTGAAAAATGAAAAATATACAACTGCTGCTGAAACTGGTACTTTCTAACTTTCTATCTTTGCAAGCTGCACACATGATAAGACAGTGACAAAAATTAAGAAATAGAAGTGACATAATTTTTTTACTCACACGTGGACTACTGGTGGAGGTCTTTAAGGCTGCTGTTGCGACGACCGCCTCGCTGAGGGCAGTTTGTGTGTGTGCGTGTGCGTGTGTGTGTTTGTGCGTGTGTGTGTGACTGACGTAGACGGAACTGCCGTAGAACGAAGCTCGATAATTGTGGTTGCTCTTGTTTAACCTCTCTCTGACTTCTTGCAGCATTGCATTCCGTCAGCGACGTGGTAGGTGACTTCAAACCATTCTTCTTGTGCAGATCAGCCCTGTCGTGTAAAATACCTTCATCGCGCCTGGAGGGCTGCCTGCAGGAAGCCATTCCAGAGCTACTGCGCGCCCAGGTGAGCATTCGCTGGGGTGAAGGGAGGCGACGGTTGATTTGTAAAAGGGCTGTACTATAAATTTGCCCGCCTTGCCTTAAACTTGCCGCCTCCCGCCCCCCTTTTTCTTTAACTCACCTCCGGAAAGCCACAGCCAAAGCCACGGCAGAGGTTCCGCCAAAATACCCAGCGGAAAGCCCGATCGGTCAAGAACAGATTTCTGCCACCAAAAAATTTCCGTCGATTTCCATCGGCCAGTAGCATTCCCGCGGCGATTAACATGGCGGCGCCCTTCCAAGCAAGGCCCCTCGCTTCGGACTGAATGCGTCGTTGTTATTGCCTTTTTCAGTGCATTCATTGGCCATAAATCGGGCGCTGATCTTTCGCTTCGACTCATCTCACTCAGCAGAAAATACGAGAGATAAATTTTATTTTTTTTAATTTAGTATGACGACTCTTCTCCTTTATTCCGCTCGCTGTCGCCGCCGAATGCCCAAGTGTGAACGCGCCTTGACTCGGATGCGATCGGTGACGCGCAGCGGTTCTCAATTGCGGCTGTCACTTCTTTCGCAGATCAGCACGCTTCGGAGACAGTCGCGTGGCATACCTGCATCACGTCTGCACTGTTAGCGGCAAAGGAACCATTCCAGAAGCCTTGGTCGCACTGCTGGGCGGAGGTAAGGCGTTTTTGTTGAGAGCGGAGTGCTAAAGGCACTGTCGGACGACTGTAAAATTATTCGCGTATTCTCGTAGATCGTTCGCAGTGGTCAGTGTGGCGACAATAGCGGGGGCTGAACTGGGCGTTTTGGCGGAAATCTATACTTTACAATTGACAAAATAACACGAAGCCAGAGCCTATGGTTGTGCCGTGCTGTGCGGGAACTTCGCGGCTCTCCGAGTAGTCGGACAACATCGACTGAAATTGATTGGTTTGGTTTTACGAGGTTTAACGTCACAAAGCGACTCCTCAAGCTATGAGGGACACCGTAGTGGAGGTCTCTTGATAATTTCTACACTCTGGGGTTCTTTAACGTGCACTGACATCGCACAGTACACGGGCCCCTAGCATTTCGCCTCCATCTAAATGCGACCGCCGCGGCCGGGTTGAGCCCGCGTATTTCGGGTCAGCAGCCGAACGCCATAACCACTGAGCCACATTGAACTTTACTAGTTCAAATGATTAGCTGTCCTCAAGAGCACACCCTTTTAGGTGCCGGGTATTCTGCCCAAGTTCAGGAGTAGATTTTGATCACTAAAAACAAGGAATGCTTACCTTCGGCAGCGGAGGCATATTCTCACTGCAAAGCATGGTGACTGGATGAATTTAGCAATGGGAGGAGGCTTTTAAATGCTGCATCGAGGTCTCGAGGTTAGCAAAAGAGGAGATTTAAACCTCGGTTGAATCTTACTAACGGCAAGAATTTCGCGTATTTGGAATGGGGAATTTGTTTCTGGTTACAACCGTAAGTATTCCATGTGTTTAGTAAAAGAAACCTACTTCAGGGGCTGGGCAGCATGCACTACCCCTAAAATGTAGAGTGTGCCCTTACTCCCTTCTTATTCCTATAAAGGCAAATTCGTGTTTATAGTGTACTCTGCCACAAAAAATCCCTCTTTAACTTAAAAAAAATCTATTTTTAAAAAGCGGTGGGCTTTTCTGAGACACCTGGAATAAGGGAGCACTAGTTTGTCATCGACGTCTAATTGGCGGCATGAAGTGGGGAGGAATTCCGCCTGTTATCGCTCAATCAAGTTGATTCGGCCTATAACGTTACGCTTGTCAAATACCTTTGCGTATTATTCACCTTCGCAGAGACGCTGTCGACGCATTTGATGTGCAAGCTGACCGGAGGCGCTCTCCGGAATCCGGGACGAAGACTCCCCGACTCCTGTAGGCTACCTCAGCGAGCGTTAGTATAAGCAGTCGGTCTCTTCTTCAGTAATACTCTTAGCATCCCGAATTGCGCCCATGTAACGCCATAATCCGCGTTCTTCACACGACCGCTCTGCGCATGCGCGCCTCTTCTCCTCCAGCTTCATTGATTGAAAACCGCCAGCTCCTACAGCTCATGGGCAGTTCATGTTAGTGACAGGCGCACACGACAGATGGCGGCAGCTGACCAGCACATACAGACCTGCCGCCTCGCAGGCACAGCTGGCTCCTCGTGGATCCAGATGGCGCCTGCGTCTCCCACGTTCTAAACACGTTCGTTTGTTTTCAACCCGTAGCAGACGAATTTTCGCCGCTCCCCAGAGGGCGCCACATCTTGTGAAAAAGACGGATAACGGAGAAAAGCACCAGTCTGTACGAGGAAAGTTCGGCACCACTGGAGGTGCATTTAAACCACCCGTAACTAGCGAACAGCCTACAGGCAATACAAATGCCATAGACAGTCTATAGACAATCTAATAGATTTATGGCCAAACACTTTTAGTAGACTTTTGTTTATGGATAGCCTATAGACTACGAATAGACAAAAAATATCTATAGGAAGAAAATAGTCTGTAAGAAGTGTATAGACAGCCTGTAGACCATTTTTGTAAGGGATGGCTGACTACTGCGAAAGTAGTAGGCGTAATCCGTCCGGATGCGCTGGAACGGCCATGGACTAATCACGCATCGAACTCATCTAGCACTCTGTATCAGGGAACACAAAAGTATGGAATGACACTCCGCAGTTGTAAATTCGCCTGGTTCTGCGTCCACACGGGTCCGTAAATAAACACATATAAGGTAAACTAAAAGCATCGGGAAAGGCGAACTGCTGTAAAAACTAGGCTCCCGTATAAATATTGTTTTAATTTAGCGCCGGAATAGTGCGACAACGAAACACCTTAATCATGTCAGACTGGCTTCCACATCTGTCATGATCGTTACTGACCGTCATCTCATGTTCACCCGCAGGTGTCTGCTCCTGTCTCCTGCCAGGTTCATCCATCCAATCCTCCTCTGAGCAGGTATGTTGAAAAAAAGTCCGCAGCCTGAGAAAGATCCTTAATTTTGGCATTCCGCGGTCTTCGGATTAATTTCGACGAACATCTTTTCTTTAACATGCACTCGCATCGCACAGCGCACGGGCTATTTGAATTTAGCCGTTATGCAAATGCGGCCGCCGTGCCTGATCGAGGCTCGGTCCCGCCACGTCATCTCAGCAGGCCATGGCGAAGAGACGCTTAATTCACCCACAGCCCACTGCGCTTTCCGCCGCAAGCAAACCATTACGACCGTTGCTTGAGCCAATCGGTACGCCCTGCTGACCACTGGTCGCCCCCGTTGTCGCCATTCAGATTCTGGGTACATCGCTGTGACGCAGTGCGGAGTATTGTTCTTACGTATACACATGTGCACCGAGAAAGCGAAGGGGGTTGCACAATCACATCATCCGTAACGTCATGCTAACACTGCCTGCTTTGTTCAAGTCTGACAGATGAGGAAACTACGGTCGGAATCTCGGGGTCTGTGTCAGCCGTCGTATTCGAAGCACGTTCGTTCACACACCGGATTCAGTGCGTCTTAACACAGCGACGCGTTTCTCTCTCTCTCTCTTGTCATAAGATACACCAGATAATCGTGCTCGCTAAAATAGAAAAGGCACAACTAGTGCACAAGCCTCAAGCAACGCCATGTATCTGCTTTCGTGTTATTCCTCGCTGCTCTCTCGACGGTTCTTCGTGGCGTGGACACATCCGTCCACAGCCGTCCGACGACCCTGCTGATATGTTCAACAACTTGGCTGTCCTAACGTGCGGACTAGAACGTGCCAAAAGGGGAAGAGGCGTGCTCGATTTAAGGCCGCTACGTATACACACAACCGGCTTACCTTGCTACCTCAACGTCTCTCAAGAGCAGATCTCCATTAATAAGCGTGCTCGATTTAAGGCCGCTACGTATACACACAACCGGCTTACCTTGCTACCTCAACGTCTCTCATGAGCAGATCTCCATTAATAAGCCCATCGCTGATGCCGCCTACACTCCACACATCATCCGTAAATTCCTTACCGGCCATTACTGGCATCACGGGGGCAAATTAGACGTCATGAAGTGCCCGTACAGTGGCTGTACGTGCCCTGCTGTGCAGGTGTATTGTACAGCACTGGCGGATATTACGTACGTCAAGATTATGTCGCAAAATTGCAGGCCATCGACATCGAAGGCGAACCCAGTTTTTAATTTTTTTCTTTATTGGCAATAAAATTCGAAATATCGAACGTCAAAATTACGTAACTGAAAGCTTATTGATCTTGCTTTCCCGCGTTGCACATTTATAAAATGGCGTCACTTGCATTTCTTAAGCAACAAATACGCACACTGTTTGCGTACTTTGTGACGTAGAAGTAGTTAACGTGACTTCGGCGACTGTACTATGCGCATGAACGTTTTATAGATATGCGACGTGGGAAAGGCAACTCACCAAGCTTTGAAATTCATAATTTCATGTTCGGCATATCGAACCCCATTGGCTCAAAGGAAAATAGAAAAACTGGCCGCACCTTCGATACTGACAGCGTTTAATTTCGCGGTATAATCTTGCCCCTTTAATTAAACAATAAAGATTGTTAATTTTAGTTAATTGTTTAAACATTGGGCTCTGTCACGTTCAGTGTCCGCCTTGCTGTACAATCCAGCTGCACAGAACGCCCCAAATTATCTCTCACAATATTTAATTAAAATAAATCTGTAAAAGTTAAAAAAATCGCCCTGTATAGCATATGAGCTTGTGGGCGATGTAGCCTGCAAATTTATTATACAAGTTTGCAGAGCAGCTAGGCGCTTTCCTTGTAGGTGTAATGGTATAAACAAAAAATTTCATAGGAAATTACGACAAAATACTAGCGCCAAGCATGAATTCCGAAAAATGTATCGATAAAAACGACAGAAGAATATTGAAAGTGAAAAAACAGTATTTTTTTCTCTTGTATGACTAATTTTCATCTTAGCGTATATCTTCGCTAATATTTTACGCACAAAACCCGAAAATTCGCCATTTTTGTGCATAAAGTGTGTACCTTATCATTTTGATCACGACTGTACACAGCATACATGACCGCATAACGCCATCCTGGTAAGACTGGAAAAATTGGAAGATGACGGGGATAAAGTAATATACACGAAGAGAAAGATGATTGCGTCAGTGGATCAGTGTGCAGGGGGCTTCGGCGGGCTATTGGTGGGAAAGCTATCTTTTTGCTTCAGAGATGTTGTTCTTTGTTTTTCCCGTTCTAATAATCCTTCATTTCACGCTCGACGACGATGCCGTGTCCACGACGAACTTCGCCAGTCAAGAAAAGAACGCGCCACAGACAGAGCCGGTATACCGGAGCAGAAGAGTGCGAGCAAGTTACTTCCGTCAGCGGTCCTCCCACCTCGCCGAACAAGAGGCCAACCCTACGAGCCCTGTGAAGGCACACGAATGCCTCACATTCTCGATTAAAAGCTGCCTTTCACAGCGTGCAATTGCAGGGGTGTCTACAGAATTTGTGTTGCACGTACTGCCTATCAAACATGGCATAATAAAGGGCGTGCTGAATGGCGTGACGTATTTCTTGGTTTTGGTTTGGCCTATGGGGGCTTAACGTCCCAAAGCGAATCAGGCTATGAGGGACGCCATAGTGGAGGGCTCCGGAAATTTCGACCACCTGGGGTTCTTTAACGTGCACTTCTGATAGATGAGAGACGCGCGCCTGACTGATGGCGTTCTTCGTTTGGGTGTTTAATATCGATGTGCAGACGCTCGGCTGCCAGCGTCATGAGCCTCCGGGACATGATCGTTTGAGTGCAATGGGGCCGTGCGGGGGCCCAAGGATCTGCGTGACCTTAACTCCCCTGTGTCTAATAAAGTTTCCACCACCGCCAGACGCTCGGCGTTTGCGCGTCTAGCCACCGCGGTGGCTTTGTGGTTATGGCGCTCGGCCGCTGACCCGAAAAACTCGGGTTCGGTCCCGAACACGGCGGTCGCATTTCGATGGAGGCGAAATTTTAGAGCCCCGCGTACTGTGCGGCCAGTGCACGTTAAACTCCAGGTGGTCTAAATTTCTGGAGCCCTTCACTACGGTGTCCCTCATAGCATCGTGCGTCATGGGACGTTAAACCCCATAAATAAAAAGAAAATCCGGCGTCGGCATTCTCAGTGTTGTGAGCGAAAAATCACGGCCATGACTCCGGCAGGCGGTGCCAAGAGGTCAACCTAGGATGAAGGTGTCAGGCAACCCTAGGTCACGTAACCTCATGGCGTTATCACAACCTGTCCATCGTGGCAGGCGACAGTTAAATAATTAGCAGCCTGGGTTGCACAAAGCCTCCCACGGATCTACAGGGACTTACGTTTTTATGCGCCGAAATTTAAAAACTTCCTGCGTGCAAAATAGTGGCCTATTCAAGAGAAATTACCGCTCACAAGGTAGAATATTACTGCCTAAGTTTGATATCTAAATAAAGTTCGGTGCTTGTATGTTTTTTTTTGTGGAATTATCGAGAAACTGCTTTCGGCTACGAGTATTTTTTCCACACACGAGCCAAGCAGCCGTTCTGACAGGCTGCGCCATCTGCCGGATGAACATGCAACTTAGAAGCGACGAGTTATCAGTCGTTAGTGTGTGCATTGCTATTTATGTTACATTATGACTGCGGTATTTAGTAGCAGAAGCAGTGATACTCCTTGCGATATTAATTCTGGCGGGCAGACGAACCCCATGTTCGAAGATAACGTGCTTCTCGCATCCACCGAGCCGAGGCTTCGTTTACCTCGCCGTCCGGCAGGAGGAGCAGCCTGTGAGACTGGCTGCTTGTCTCGCGTTTGCAAAAACTAAAAATGTTTCTCGCTAATTCCACCAAATGCGGCAAGTACCGACGTTTTATTAGATTTCAAACAATTTAGGCAATAATATTCTATATTGTTAGCGGTGTTTGCTCTGTATTAGGACTGTATTTGGGGCATAGGATTTCTTTAAAATCCGGCACATAAAACCTAAGTCCCTGTAGGAATATGCAGAATGGCTTGCATAAATGGGGGTTAACACGTTACGCTATCGTGTCATGCCTTAAGGCGAAATTAAAGTGCCCCGGTCGGCTATTGAGCAGGAGTTCCCGAGTTCGAACCCGGCCGCGGCGGCCGGATTTCGATGCAGGCGAAAGGCAAAAAGCACCGTGTGCTGCGCGATGTCACTGCGCCTTAAATAACCCACAGGTGGTAGAAATTCCGGAGCCCTCCACTACCGCCACTTGTTTCTTCTTTCACTCCCACCTTTTCTTCTCTCACTCCCTCCTTCATCCCTTACGGCGCGGTTCTGGTGTCCAGGGAGATGAGAGGTACTGCGCCATTTCCTTTCCTCAAAAACCGGGAAAAAAAGCCAGCAGAGGTCTCGTGCCCAATTCAGAAGAGAACGACGCAAGGGGGAGCACGAGACCAGTTAGTGGAGAGACACAAGCTCGCGTGCATGAACGTGATTGGCTGTGGTGGCGTGGCCTTCCGCCGAGCAAGACACGTGTGCAGCATCAGTGGATAAGAACTACAGTGCGCGGTGTCCACGTCCCAGACAGATCTTCATGAGGAGGCTCAGTACGGGACTCCTGGAATTTATCGGCTGCATTCTGGAGACCTTCTGGCACTTTCCTGGCAGCTGCTGTCCACAGCGGCGGCCTCTCCGGGCGGTCGGCATGTCATAGCATAAGGTGAGGCCTATGGTCCGCTTATATAATGCGACGCGATGGCATCTCCGAGGGCCGCGACGATATAGGCAGGTAGTGCCTTAACCAGGCAAGCTTTCTGACTGGAAGTCTAGCACAAATTCCCGGCTGGTATAATTGGTCCTCTGGGCGTGATTTCAGCGGTTGTAGCGTTCTATTTCGCTCGATTGTCCCAGCGTTCTCTGCTCTGCCATCGGAAATTCTAAGCGTTCCATGCCGGTTTTGTCGATGGACTATCTACATTCGAGGCTTTCTCAATGAATGAGAGGTGCAGCTAACCTTCGCGTGCGCGACCCGCTTCCTGATTTCAAAGTGATCGTCACTGCATGCAAACTTAACTGCCGACTCTTTCCGAGGTGTGTATGTGAGCTTCAAGACTGGTTCGTCCTGTGTGCTACGTCCCCGAAGACTGAGCCGGGACACGCCAAGTTTACCTCATGCAAGGCTTTCAAGCCACAGTGGTCGCTCATTGCTTGAAGCAAACCCACAGCGATGGCTGTGTGTTAGTGTGTTCGACTGCTTGATGGCATGGTTGGATGATTGTGGTTAGAGGTGAGCAGGGCGACGCATAGTTCCTAGACAGCTGCAGCGTCTCAATTGAAATGGAATGCAAAAGTCTCCGCATGCTGTGCGCTACCAGTGCTCGTTAAAGAATCCCAGGTGGGCCAAAATAATGGCCCCTATTAACCGGAAATCAGTCCACAACCGTGTCTCTTTCTGCTTTCTGCTTCTCATCACTCGCTCCTCCATTTCTTTGCCACACAGAGATTACTTCAGGTGTCCACCTGTACGCGTATATCTTTGTGAACCGCTCGCTTTTATCTAAAAGCCGTTGGCATACCAGTAGTCCGCACCGCGTGTCTTAAATAATCGGGGGCTGCCTAAAAAAATCGTATCATGGTAATTTGTGGTTCTAGTCACGGATGATTGATTGGTGTATGATAGGCTTAGACGAGTTGATGAAATCATTTATTTGGTTAATTAAAGAAATTAGAAGATAAAAAATTGAAAAAAGAGGTTCCAAGAGGTGAAAGTGCTCAGAATGAAAAAGCCAATGCTTGATGGTAATTCAGAAAATTTAGAGTGCGTACTCGATCAATTAATTAAAAAAATTGAACCGAGGAGGCGACTGAAAAAACTTTCTTTTGCGGCGACCGCGTTTCGATGGAGGCGAAGCGCCCATGTGCTGAGCGTTTTTAGCACGCGATAGAGAGCCCCAGGTAGTGTACATAAAATGAAAACCTCCAGTACTGCCTTCGCTCTGCGACGTTAAACACGACATGTTTAAAACTTAGCATATCCGTCTGTCTTGTTTTTTTTTTGTGACGCAGCCCAGAAATATGCACCCATTTTTCCCATGAAGGGTGAACGCGTACAGGAAAGCTTCTGCTCAGCCTGCACTGCTAATATTTCGTTTCCCAATCAAACTCTATAGTTCACACTCACGCGCATCACGACATGAGAAATTAGGAAAATTCGTTTTTTGGGAAAGGAAATGGCCCAGTATCTGTCACACATCTCCGCTGACACCTGAACCGCGCTTTAAGGGAAGAGACAAAGGAGGGACTGAGAGAATAAAGGAAGCAAGAGGCGCCGTAGTGGAGGGCTCCGAAAGAATTTTGACCACCTGTGGATCTTTAACGTGCCCTGACGTTGCATAGCACACGGGCGCCTTTGTGTTTCATCTCCATCGAGACGCGGCCGCCGCAGTTGCGTTCGAACCCGGGTACTTCAGATCAGTAGCCGAGAGCCCTAACCACTGAGCCACCGCGGCGGGTATTAAGCTTGAAGACATTCTGATCTATGAGAGACGCGCGCCTGACTGATAGCGTTCTTCGTTTGGGTGTTTCATCTCGAAGTGCGGACGCTCGGCGATTGCGCGCCTAGCCACCGCGGTGGCTTTGTGGTTATGGCGCTCGATCGCTGACCCAAAGAACGCGGGTTCGGTGCCGGCCACGGCGGTCGCATTTCGATGGAGGCGAAATTGTAGACCCCCGGTACTGTGCGGCAAGTGCACGTTAAACCCCAGGTGGTTGCGATTTCCCGAGCGCTTCACCACGCAGTCCCTGATAGCCTCATTCGCGTCGGGACGTTAAACCCCCAGTAAGCCATACAAAAAAGAAAATCCGGCGTCGGCGTTGTCGGTGTTGTGAGCGAGAAATCCCAACCATGACTCTGGCAAGTGGTGCACAAAGAGCAACAAAGGATGCAGGTGGGACACCTAGGTCACGTAACCTAGCGATGTTATCATAACCTGTCCAGCGTGGCAGGTGACAGCTAAATTATTAGCAACCTGGGTTGCACAGAGCCCATCGCAAGTCAGCGGCGTATCGCTTAAACGTTGCACCACTGTGCCTGGAGGGGTATGAAGTCTCCCAGGGATCTAAGAATGCAGAGAATGGCCTGCATAAATGAGGTTAACACATTACGCTATAATGTCATACCTTAAGGCGAAGCTAAATTGTCCCGTTCAGCTACGTATCCAGAGTTCCCGAGTTCGAATCCAGGGGCGGCGGCCGGGTTTCGATGCAGGAAAAACGGAAAAACATTCCCATGTTCTGTGCAACCTCAGCGCACTTTAAAGAACACACAGGTGACCGAAATTATTCTGGAGCCCTCCACTACCGCCATCTCTTTCTTCTTTCACTCCCTCCTTTATCCCTTACGGCGCGGTTCTGTTGTCCAGGGGAGATGAGAGTTGCTGCGCCATTTACTTTCCTCACAAACCGGAAAAAAAGCCAGCAGAGGTCTCGTGACCAATTTAGAAGAGAACGACGCAAGGGGGAGCACGAGACCAGTGAGCGGAGAGAGACAAGCGCGCGTGCATGAGCGTGATTGGCTGTGGTGACGTGGCCTTCCGCCGAGCAAGACACGTCTGCAGCATCAGTGCATAAGAACTACAGTGCGCGGTGTCCACTTCCCGGAGAGATGTTCATGAGGAGGCTCAGTGCGGGACCCCTGGAATTTATCGGCGGCATTTTGGAGTCCCTGCGGCTTTCCCGGCGATCGACACGTCATATATCATCAGGTGAGGCCTACGGTCCGCTTGCATAATGCGATGCGATGGCACCTCCGAAGACAGCGAGGGTAGGCAGGTAGTGCTCTAACGAGGCAATGTTTCTGACTGGAACTCTAGCATGAATTTTCGGCCGGTAATGGTTCTTCTGGGCGCTATTGCAGCGGTCTTTGAACTTCGCTCTACAATGAAAGCGTTCTCTGCTATGCCATCGGAGGTGCGTTCGCTGCCTCGATTCTACATTCGAGGAAATGAATGTTAGGTGCCGCCAGCCTTCGCATGCATGACCCGGTTCCCGACTTGTAGTTTATGGTAACTACATGCAAACTTAACTTCTGGCTTCTTCCGAGGTCTTTGTGTGAGCTTCGAAACGCGTTCGAACCCTGTGCAGCGTCCCAGAAGACTGAGCCGTGGCACACCAAGCCTGCCCCACTGAGGTCCTTTTGCCCGCACATTACCCCGAAATTACTCCGCAATCTTAATTTCTCTTCACTCGCTCCTTCACTTAATTGCCGCACGGATAAGTTCAGGTGTCCACCCTCAACGCGCATATACAAGCGACGTCGCTGCACGTTAAAGAACCTCAGGTGGTGGGTATTTCCTGAGCCCTTCACTACTTCGTTCCTCATAGCTCTACTCGCTTTGGGACATTAAACCCACTTAAGCCTTAAACCTTAAAAGCTTTTTTTTTAATTCTGCACAGGATGCCCATCTTATCGCATGCTTGAACAGCGCTTTCACGCGTTTTGCACACCCGCGTTCCTGTATGCCCTTTTTTCGCTCTGGTTAACCCTGGTGTCGGCAAAACTTGTCAACACAATTACGTCGTTCTGTGAAGGCAACTGTGCAAAAGTTTGATTGCGTTAGGTAGTGCGTGATGAGATCTTGCTGTGGGAAAAATTTGGTTAATGGTGTTTCTTCGTGAAGCAGCCCAGAAATGTGCGCGCATTTTTGCCTTGAATGGGGAACCTGTGCTACTCAGCCTGCGCTGCGAATGTTCAGTGCCCAAACAAACTTCATAGCTGACACTCACGCGCATGGCGACGTAAGCTTGAAGCCATTTCGAGCTAGGAGATTAAGAGGGTTTTAAAATCGGCTAGTTTGTAGTTAACATGGGTGGTCCCAAGTAATTTCAAAAGCGCAATTATGTGTGACCATGATCTATGAGAGACGCGCGCCTGGCTGATGGCGTTCTTCGTTTGGGTGTTCACACGGAGTGGGGACCGTCGGCTTCTCTGCGTCTAGCCACCGCGGTGGCTGGGTAGTTATGGCGCTCGGCTGCTGACCCGAAAGACTCGAGTTCGTTCCCGGCCACGGCGTTCACATTTCGATGGAGGCGAAATGCTAGAGACCCGTGTTCTACGCGATGTCGGTGAACGTTAAAGCACCCCAGGTGGCTGAAATTTCCTGAGCCCTTCGTTCACTACGGCGTCCCTCATAGCTACAGTCTATTTTTGGGCGTTAAACACCCATCAGCCATAAACCTTATTAACCCGACAACGTTAAGGAGCTCGTGTCGCAGAAAAGCCGGTGTCGTCGGCGTTGTCATCTTTGGCCGTGAGCGAGAATGGCGCATCTCTGTAGACACCTGAACCGCGCCGTAAGGGAAGGGATTTTAACGCGAGAGCGTTAAGGATTGATTGATTGATGGATTTAGGATTGGTTCATGGATGAATTGATTGATTGATCGATCGATTGGTCGGTTGATTGATTGATTGATTGATTGATCGATCGATCGATCGCTTTTTCCTGCCCTTACGACGCGATCCGCGTGCCCAGCGAGAAATGTGAGACAGGCGTCCTTTCCTTAAATTGTCCAACGGGCCACGCGTCGCGCCGAACGGGCGATGGCGTTCTGTGTACCCCTTGGCAACGCTGAGACACGCTGTCGCGACTCACTCTTAAAGACGAAGCTTAAGCGTGCTCCAATTTTTGTTCGGCATCTGGCGTCGCGAAAACGCTGCAAATTGTCTTTCTCCGTCTCAAGGCAATTCTTTGTTAAAGCGCTTAATGTTGGCATGAAAACATCAGGGCAGGATCACGGCTTGCCTACAGTTGGAGTGGGAAGTGGCAGCCTCCGCAACAGGCACGCTGTGCTCATGTGCCCGCGAGCCAATTATACAGGGCCAATATTTGGAAGTGTGGTGTGGAGTGGACACTGGCTTAATATGGGCGCGTTCTATTGCACTAATCTGGGCGCGTCCTATTGCACCTGCCGCCGTCTCTGGTCGCGTTTAGATATATAGAAGCTCCCGCTACCGAGGGCCAAACACAGCTCGCGTTTTCATCTTCCAAGGGATTTAATATAAATTGAATCACAAATGACACATTTTGTAAGGTTGACTTTTGGGCTACAGTAGCGGATGCAGGGGCTGGAGTGGTTTGAGCCTAGATGAAACAGGAAATACGGGTCAACAGACGCCAGGCAACTGTCCCCTCCACATTTCGGAGTCCAGCTTGTGGACGTTCCTAGAGTACAGGCTTAGATGTGGATGTTGCTGCCTCGCGTTTGTAGCTTCCAATCCACGGCGATGCATGGATGGAAAACTTACTAAATCACTCTGAGAGTCGCAGGACTTTGTCATCCGCCCTCTCCCTCGGCGTCAGCCGTAACTCTCCAGGACTTAGCGGCATTCAAAGCTTGATTGATGATGCTTGTTTCGACTTCTGGGTCTGGGTTGTGCATCAAAGCCTCTCATGAGTCTGGTGTGCGTGTGTTGTCTTTGTAACATGGGCATGTTCGAAGAATCCGTGAGACCTTCAATCATGTGTTCTTGCCGGAGTCAGGGGCGCGTCGCAATTGTTCCATATATGGTGTGCCTGCATGTAACCTTCGCAGCATAATAGGGGGCAGCATAGATCGCTTTGCAGTAGTCAGTGGATTTGCAGTGACCGTGTGGCGCAATCGAGTATAGATTTTGCACGATTTGCCGCGATTTTCTTCATCGGCGTTAGCGTTGCTGTCTCAGCATCTTCCTTGACTTTGCGAGCGGCTGCCTACAACTGCCGTTGTCGATGAAATGGGCGCTTCGTTCCTCCAATCCCAAACCCTGCCAGCGTTCTGCGTATTGCTGGCAGAAACAGTGCTGCCGCCATGCAGACTGACCTTAGCCAGTCAAGAAGGGTGACCGATGACTTTAATGATTGGGCCTCTTCTCTCAAAGTAAGCATGCATCGCTGCCTGTGCATCGCCGGACTATGGCGAATGACACTGTAAATGTCATTCCAATCCAATGACCATTAGCTTACAGTCGTAAGGCAACGCGTATAATAGGTTCACTTTTGTTTGCCAAAATGCAACGCCTATGGGTTTCCGTGCTCCCCTCACAGGCTGCCTGTCCTGTTCATTTCACCGCACCTTTGATACCGCGACGACCTCATCTGCGATTTTTCGGACCACTGCTGCAGGTCGTTTCGTTCACGATGTGTGCGTATTGCTTTCGCATCAATAAGGTGGCCGAAATTTAAACAATGGCAAGGTCCAATTCGAAGGCTTCTCCAAGTGCCCAAACGCAGGCACTTATCATCGCCAGAGAAGGGGTACATATACATACATACATGCCTGCACCCGTCTCTTGGTCTTCGCTGACCGCAATTTCGTGTCACACTGCAGGCGGCTGCTTCCGTCTCCCTTCAGGCTCGTGCATCCTGGTCGCGTCTAAGGCAGCGAAGGAGGATTCGGAGTCCAGGGACCCGCTTCCAGCGCATGCAGTTTTTTCGCCGCGTGGGTGTCAGCTGCGACGCCGACGCACCAGCCGCTCTCGTCGTCCCACCCGAGGAGATCTATCTGGTGCATCAGGTGAGGAACGCCACCAGCGTTGCGCCGCAGTTGATACACTGGCGATGCAGGGTGTATCAACTGCGGCATAACACTTGCAATTGGTAACGAACTGCAGCGTCTCATCCCTCCTTCTCTCTTCAGGGTTTTTAAAGCGAAAACTTTACTACTTCCTTCCGTAGCTTGTTCGGCGTGTTTCATAACCACGTGACGTCGCCGAGCCGCAGCTATGCTGAAACCGATACAGAGCGGGAGTTTCGAAAGCAAAGGAAAGGTGCATGACTGGCCCCTGGGACGGCGGACAGCTCAGTCGCGCTACGTGGCGGTAGCGGCAGATGTGCACTGCATGCGTTGGCATCGACTACGTTGTGGCAGAAACGCGCCAAACGGCGCGGCACAGAGGGAACGCGTATGAACGCTATCATCGCGAAGCCTGTCCCACTCGGTCTTGATGGCTGCCCACAAAAGTCCGTGTTGGCGTTCCCAATGTGGGGCCTCGTGAGGTTGGCTTTCATAATGTCTCATTCGTTCTCTATGGGGTTAAGAGTGGTTGCTGCTAACGGAGGATTCTCCAAGTATCACAAAGTTGTATTTTCTTGTGCCGCCTGGACTGTTTTTGTTTGTTCATTGCCGCTGTCATTCACAACGTTCTAGACTCCGATCACATTAAGGAAAGGAAGGGCGCGTAATTGGCTCCCTGGGGCCATGGACGCCTCAGTTCAGCTTTCAGGTACGTTGCGGTGGTGAGAAAGATGGGGGCTGCATGCATTAACTGGCGTTGACAGCGTTGTGGCAGACACGCGTCACTGCAACAATAGGCCGCAGCGTTCACTGGGGGACCAACCTCTCGCGATCAGCCATTAATTTAACAGGCACCTGCCAGGGTGGCAGGGTGGGCGCGCTGCCTGTATATACTTGATAAGGGATACCCTTTCTCCAGTTTCTGTTTGAAAACGTCGAATATTTGCGAGCGCCTCCTGAGGCGCCCACTTCTGTTACAAATGCCATCTCTCGTTTATTCGGTTCTCTGCTGACATAGCGCTAGAAAAAATTGCTGGTTTTTTAGCTCGGGTTAACCCTGGTCGAAAGCGTAAAGCTGCATCTCCCTGGGTACGTTTGAGGTCGAGCGACAGGCGTTTTCATAGATAGCCATACTGACACACACACAGTAGTAGGAATTTTTTATTTGTTAAACATGTTGCTTACTTCCCAACGACATTAAAGGCGCTCACACAAGACAGTAAATGATAATTGGTTTTATGGGAAATTAAATGGCGCAGTATCTGTTTCACATCTCGGCGGACACCTGAACCGCGCCGTAAAGGAAGGGATAAAGGAGAGAGTGAAAGAAGAAAGGAAGAGGCACCGCAGTGGAGAGCACCGGAATAATTTCGACCATTTCTGAGACTAGCGTCATTTCCTTTTCTTAAAATCAATTGTCCTTTCATTTTCCTTCGATCCCTTGCGGGCGCGGTTCGAATGTCCACTGAGATATGCGAGACAGGCGTCATTTCTCATAGTCTCAACTCTACCTACATACAAGGTTAAACTTGAAGGCACACTGACCTCTACCTACATTCAAGGTCAAACTTGCGGCCTTGCTGACGGCTCGAAAAGCTAGCGTCGCGAAGCTTTTCGCTTCAAAACGTCTTTTTACGGCGCGCATTGCAGTCGCCCTTCAAAGCGAACGTTTCCGGGCTACGCGTAGTAGCTCTGGCTGTGATTTTCGAGCGTACGAGCGCAGTTCTGTTTGGCATTCCAATTAACCTGCTAATATAAAATATGACAGACTGTCGCAACACAAAAATTTGGAGGACTCTTAAGCTTCGTCTTCTAGTGAGACGCGACAGCTTGTTGCAGCGCTGCCAAGGAGTCCACGGAACGCCAACGTCCGTTAGGTGCAACGCGTGGCCCGTTGGACATTTAAAGAAAGGACGCCTGTCTCATCTCGGTGGACACCCGAACAAGGCCACAAGGGAAGAAAATTGAAATGAAATTTGGTTTTAAGGAAATGAAATGATTCCTGTCTCAGATTTCTCGTTGGACACCGTACCGCGCCGTAAGGGAAGGAAAATCCCTTCCCTTACGGCGCGGCTCAGGTGTCCACCGAGATGCGCCATTTTTCGCTCACGACCAAAGACGCTGTCGATACCGGGTTTTCTGCGACGCGAGCTCCTTAACGCTATCGCGTTAAAAAGAAGCGTTGGAGGACTCCTATGCTGCGCTTATGAGTTGACGCGATAGCGTGCGTCGTTTGGGGCGTCATCTGATGCTGCTAACGCGGATCTTTCGAAATTTTTTGACAAGATTATTTTATTAGGACGACGATATACACCGATACTTAGCATCAGTAAATATTGACTTTCCTTTATGATCTGGTTTAAATTTATTAATCGATTCCGCACTCTAAATTTTGTTAATTACCATCATCAAGCGTTTACTTTTCAGAATATTCTGAGCATTTTGACAACGCCCCCCCTTGAACCCCCTTTTTCCTATCTTTTCATTTCTTCATTTCTTAACTTGTCAATTGCAACTATTTCATTATCGCCTATCACACACCAATCAATTATCAATCACTAGAACCACAAACTACCATGATATGATTTTTTTACGCAGCCCTCGATTATTTGCAACACGCAGTGCCGAACACTACTACGCCGACAGCTTTTCGACCGAAACGAGCTGTGTACGCTATCGTGTAATAGAATTTTAAGATTCTGCTTCGTTATGCAACGCCGTACAGAATGGTTGTTTCGACGCAGCGTTCTTTCGACTTACGCTAAGAACGTTTACACCCTTAAGGCGTGACGCTCTTATCCCATGGCTAACAACCTTTTAGCGTGTTCACCTACTCCTTACAAGTGTTCGTGAACAACCTTGTGGCGTTGGGATCCCGGACACCGTAAGGGTGTTTATGAATACAATAAAGGGTGTTAGCCCTAGGACACTCTGGGACACTTTTGCACATTTAGGCTGTAAAAAATTGTATTTCGCGTTCGAATCCCCAAAGCACGGCTACTCGAGCCCCAAACCGACCATGAAATGATCCCCAACAAGTAAAGGCTTTGAAGCTAAAGGCTTCCGCGAAGGACGCCAGGACCCCCAAGGTCTCGCCCGCGAATCTTTAACCCCGCGTGAGAAACACGCGCATTAAAATTGCGATTTACAAAAAAAAACGAAATCGCCAGATCAGTGATCGGAAAAGCGCGTGCGGAAATAGGCTAGCGATCGTCATTCGCGTTACCATGAACGTGCAATAACCTTATATTTCTTATAAACGAACACTGTTGAATTCGCGGTTTCTTTGAAATTTGTTCTCGGGACCACAGAGAATATGGTATGGGTTGGAAGCCACGCAAACAAGTTCTCTCCATTCATGTCCTCCTTGCTCAGACAGTCTTTTTTTCTGTATAGTTAGGTTGGAACCAGCTTCCTACTGACATTAAACGTTGGGCACCGGAATTTTTGTTAGCAGATACTATATGAAGAGCGTTATTTGGGTCTTATATTCCTTATTTCTGCTCATATTAATTTTTCTTATATTTTCTATGAACCCTGCTGCTGATCTTTTTTATTTCATTTGAGTTCTCCGAACTACCGATAGGAATCCCGACGCAGCATTCGTGGCCTGGGGCGTCCTCCTATACATTTATTGATGCACAGTTTATATCACCGAATAAGTCTTCTGAGAACGTAGTGTTTTGCGCACGCGCGAACAAAATTGTGACTTACTAAATTTCAAAGATTTCCCGTGTACGCATTGTTCTAGCTATTGCCTCGCAAGCGCGATGTGAAAAATTGCACATTCTAAAGTTTTGTACTATAAACAGCGCAGCATAGCGTGCCATACCGTAAAAAACTATACCGTTTTTGACATGACGTCTAGCGGAAGCTTGATAAATTAAGCTAATGTAGGTTAGCTATTTTTATGGTAAGCTATTTTTCTAACAGCGCTCACTGGTAACGTTCTTAACAGCGTAGACAGAATGCCGAACACAAAATATGTTCTACGAAAGTTGCTCTTCGTTAACTGCGTGCGAATTTTGTCACGCATTCCAAAATTGGATAAAATCCCTGCCGCAGGTTGACTTTAGCCACCTGTCGCCTTGGGCAAAGACATTACGCAGGGGCGCGGATGCAAAGAATTCCGCTGAAATTGTTTCTGTAAAACTCTCATAGCTCGCACTAGAATGGAAAGATAAGGTGATCGAGGTGTGAGTTAGTACGCGCGGCTTTTTTTGTGTGTGTTGCGCGCGCTTTTTACGGAATTAGCGCAAGTTTGTTACTTCCAGTGTACATTGAGGAGCGCCGAGACAATGTTCGCTCAAACGAAAAGTGAGTTCAATCAGACGTGGGTAGCGATCATTAAGCTTGCTTATGCACTTGTCTGTACGACTTAATGCAAAACCATCTTCGCGTCCTTGCAGAGCGGGCACTTTCCTTTGGATGTGGTACTACTTTGCCGGCCCTGCAGCGGCCGTACCAATGGTATGCAGCGGCGCCCATGGCTGAAATGCAAGGGTGAGTTCGCAGCTATGTCCTCACAGTACTACTCAGGCTAGTTCACAAAAAGTTGCCGCTAATCTAGCAGCACATCGGTGCCCCTACATATGGTCCTTCGTACGCAGTCATTTGATCCGAGTCAAGGTCGAGGGTTTTAATACCGGCCTTGGCGGCTGCATTTCGATGGGGAAGAAATGCAAAGACGCCCATGTGCCCTGCTATATGTTTGTGCCAGGTGGTGGTCCAAATTAATACAGAGTCTCCATTGCCCACATGCAATTTGATGGCCTTGAATCTCGCCTAACATACATACATCCATATTTATTTGTCACAATTACAAGTTGAAATAAGTGTGCCCGAGGAAGCGCAAGTGACACGTAAAATATGACACGTAAATATGACACGCAAATAGATATTATGCAATTCCACGATGATGTTGTTGCTTGTAACCATTGTATCTCCCTTTACGAGACTTACCCAAAGTCGGAGCCCTGGTGTGGAATTTTGATAGCATTGTTTCCCATCGCCTCAAGGAAGGCTTCAGCATTGCAGCTGGCATGGAACGACCGCTTCGTGCATTTCCTTATGAAAAACTCAACCATATTTGGTGTTACATATTTTACTGGTGGTTTTTTGTACTCACTCCTGCTATATGTCAGATTGCGAGGGAGATCTCATTTATTGCAATTTTACCGCAAATGTATCTCACGTGAAGGTCGTTTTGAACGTAACTGTTAAAAGGAGGACAAGATGCAAATCCCTTAGTCATTCTGAGCTAATGATGCATGCTTGCGGCTTCAAGAGGCTGGCTGAAAGTCTGTACACGCCAACTTGTTCTGGTGAACAGCTGGTAGCACGAATTGCTAGGCAGCTAGAATCATAAACTTTTACTCTTCACAAGCACTGAGAGTTAATGCAGTAACTTGTCCATGACCCCTGGGGTCGCTTCGGAGTTATACCGAGGCTAAAGTGATACACACAACACATAATCTGCCCAGCTGAGTTGGGCGTTAATTGTAGATTAGCAGCCAATGCTTTCCGAAATGCTAACATCAATTTTGCGCTTCATATACTCTATTTTCCAAAAAACATCATCCGAAATATGCGCTGATATAGGCTGTCAACAAGTAAACAAGCAATTATTAGTCAAGTGCAAGCGTCGGTCTCCCGTGTCAGTTTGTCATATCGGGCTGGAATTGCTTCCAGAGAAGTGTGCGGTCTTAGCAGGTCGTACCTGCAAGCGCGGCGGGCTTCTTGGAAAGTCTGCATTCATTTTACTGTAATTACAGGTCTGAAATGATCAGGCTGAAATGATCCATAACAGCGAGAGTTGCGTCTTAATATGCTGCTTCTTACTCAGTGTGATGAAGCTATTATCCAAGCCGAAAGGTCACTTCACAAGAAGCTTAATTGTCATGACCTTTGGGAGGTTGATCAGATTACATCACCACGACCTCGGTTTCTCCAGCGCTACCAAAATTCCACCAGTCCTGCCAAATTAACAAACACCTAAGCCGGATTGATGTCACCTCATACAGGCATATTACCAATTACCTCTTCAAAACAACATCACGTATCCATGTCCAAATACACTTCTTCCAGAAAGCACTGCAAAAGCATTGAAAGAACACTTCTTGCAAAGCGCATTGCAAAACAAATAAAATGTTATTTCGTTCACTACTGTAACTGATTAGCGGAGTAATGCATGGGGCCCATTGTTGCCAACTACTGTTTATTTGCTGCATTGTTTCCAACTTCAGACAACTGTTCGCACAGTAGAGAAACCATCGATCATAGTGATAATTAAGAAAAATAGCGCTCAACTTCGGGCTGTTGCTAGATGCAGCTGTGTTTATTGTGGTGCATTTATGCGTGCCCTCCTGAATGTATATATTTTTTAATGGGGGATTAACGTCCCATAACGACTCGGGCTATGAGGGACGCCGTAGTGGAGGGCTCCGGAAATTTCGACCACCGGCCGGGAGCGACCCCCATTTTTCTTGTCAGCAGCCGAACGCCATAGTCATTGAGCCACCGCGGTGACTAACACCCCCCCCCCTCCCCCCCACGATTGAATAGCTCGAGTGAAGTGATTGTGGCTGTGCATTGTTCATTCCTGCAAGAGTGTGCCGCTTGTTCGAGCGCCGCTTTCCTACAGGGGCTCCCGAATGCTAATTCTCGTGCAGGTCTCCGACCTCGCAGCTAGCTGTCACGTAAAATTCTTGCGTCGCGACAGCGCATCGGAACTTCGGGTAAGTGAATCCTTGCGTGAAATAAGTTCATGATTAATGCAGCCTCGCATGTAAATTTTCTTGCCTAATTGGGTAATCAGTTCAAGTTGTTTAAAAATAGTTATTTTTGCTATACGAGGTGTTCTGTTGCGCGATACAAGGATGGTGAAATTCCTGTTCAGCCTTTTTAGCTGAAATATGTACTGTTGCAATCTTAATGCAAAATAATACGAGCATATTTGCCTATATGCCTTCTCACAAGGTCCTTCTGATATTACGCCAATGAAAGTGGAATAACAATGAAAAAAGGGTATCGCGTCAGGCTCATCTGTTCTGTCCGCGGCACCCCAGGTACGTGAATTACTCCGTGATGCTTCTTGCTTATAGCAATGCCATTCCTACTGGGATGTCTATTACGTTCGAGAATTTTGGCCCAGCGTGTGCTGTCACCGCGTAACACGTCGTCATCAGCCACCCTTGCGCAATGGGCCGACCGGCCGTGTGCACTCCATCTGAGGATGCACCTGGAGCCTCGGACCCAGGCGCTTAACGTCGACGGCCGCTGTGAGCGGTGGCAGTATGCTCTGTGCTAAAGCTCTTAGTTGTATGCGTTTTCTCTTTTGTCCTGAAGCAGCAAGGACCAGGCCGATCCAGAGCCTCGGGATCCTGCGCCACCATCTGAGACACCGCTGCATTCGTCGTGTGGGTGTCTGCGACGTCAGCAACGCCAGCATGCCCCTTCTCCCAGCAGCATGGTGGACGCGGCAAGAGGAATACGAGCTCGTGTAGGTGAGGGAGAGTGCTAATATAACAGATCTTGCAATTTACCTTCGCATTCCATTGGAATCGCTAGTTCTTGACCAGGCATACAAACCGGCCAGCAAACAGACCACTACTGATTGGTGTGTGGCTACATGTGGTCGTTAAAGCTGAAAATGCCTTTCCGTAACCTTGAGACCCCCAGGTTGCCAGCAGCACTTGCGCATTTAGCTGTTCCAGGGTGCAGATGTAGCATGGCCTTTACAAAGCGATGCATGTTTCTGTGTTCATAGCGCTTCGTAAAAATTTCAACGACCTGCCCTATTGAAAAAAGTTGTATGAAGCAATAACCTCATACGGGCTTCGTCTTGCAAAGTTCATAATTCTTCTTATATTGCTGACATTCGTATAACAAATGTAAATGACATACAGTAATATATGGCAAAAATGAACGAAATTTGTATGGTAGTTGTATCACATTTTTATGCGAAAACCTATGAGGTCGTTGCATCATGCAGTTTTTGTCGCTTTGGGGGTTCTTCTCTCTAGTGGTTTATTAGTCATAGCTAGTTGCCACTCACTGCCTTCTGCCAATATTATATTTGCAGCCTGATGATTTACCTCTGGCAACTCACAAACGAAATGTTTGCTCTTCTTTGAAAGCTTCTCGAGAACTTCCTTTCGCGAATAACGGCCTGAGGGCCGCGTTGCTGCACTATGAAATAAACGGCGGCGCAACAAGGACACTATATTCGGAATTTTTACGAATGGCGGCGCCCACCGGAACCCGCACCGGATGAGGGCATATCGCAACCACTACGACGAAGAGTGGTCTAGCGTTACTTCGTTCGCGTCCGTCGTAGCTTTCGTTTCTAACATGTTCTGTTCGCACGCGGCAAACTTGCGGACGAAATGGGCGTTTGTGAGGTTCACAACCGTACTGGGAATGAACAGGTAGCACCGCGGCGGCCGCAATTCTGCGTCTCCTACATTTCAGGTGGTGCTCTGTAGAGCGATATGAGTCGTCTGGAAACGATTGTTTCAGGCGAACGGCTGAAGTGAGAAGAAATGATAAATTGCAGAATAGCAGGCCAGTAATAAAGCCAGTGGTGGAATGCTGCGAGCACTCTACTCCGCTTGAGTGTGTACAGCATGCATGCGATCATTTTGCAGTTTACCCCGTGTTCTACGATGTTGGGGGATGGACGCATGGTACTACTCTTGCCTTTGTTAGCTAACTGATAGCTTCATTAGGACTGCTTTTTTCGCCGAGCGTAACTTTTGCTACTTCCTTGAGCGTAGCTTTCGCATCGCAGTGGCTTAGAGACTTTCAGACAATCCTTCGGCCACAGGTCGTTCTGCTTCTGAGCCAGTCGGGTGGGATACCTGCATGCGTCCAGTCTTGGCGGCTGCTGCCAAGGTTCATGGGCGGCCCCGCGTTCTGCCGAGAGAGGACTCTATGCTTAATGCTCAATGTTGGTTATGCTTAAGGTGCGGAAAAATGAAACGTGTAACGTTAAGATAGCGGAAGCGGGCAGAGTGGGTGAGGAAACATTAGCAGGTTAATCGCATTTATTCGAAATCAAGAGGAAGAAATTGGCTTGTGAGGGGCATAAGAAATGCGAAGGCAAGATAACCGCTGGTCCTTAAGGGTAACGGAGTGGATTTCAAGAGAAGGCAAGTGTAGCAGGGGGAAGAAGAAAGATAGGTGGGCAGATGAGATTAGGAAGTTTGCGGGCAGGGTGGGCGAGCTGGAGGAACGACAGGATTTTGAGCCATGATGAAGAAGATGAAGCTGATAATGATGATGATGGTGGTCTTTTTTGTGCGTGTCAAACTGCAGGCGGACTGCTGCTGTGTCCTGTCAGGCTCACACATTTCTCCCCGTAGAAGCGCGGGGCTCCTCCTATAAAAGTAGGGAGCCCCGCTGAACGCCGGGAATGCCTTCGTCGCGTGGGTGTCAGCCACGACGCCGACGAGCCCACCTGCGTCGCCCTGGCAGCTTGGCTCGGGCGGCGAAAACGTTATTCGACAGTGAGTAGGATCGCCGTGTCAGTCTATAGACAGTCTATAGACAAGCTAAAGATATTTTTGTAAGGGATATTCCTTCGCCTCTTTTCTCTCTGCCATCTTCAAGCTCACGCAACCCCGTTTATCGCTTTTATCTTCACACTAACTCTTGTTAACTCGGCTGCAGCTGTCGCGACGCCCTGCTCCCACTGGCTACAACTGGCGCGACGCTCCTCCGAGGTTATCCGAGCTTCTTCTCAATGGCTGCAGCTGGCGTGACGCGCCTCCGAATTTCCCCGAGTTATTCCGAGGCTTCATCCGCAGACAGGACGACTGCTTCGCTAGCGACGCATCGAGTGGTAGCGCACTAATACATTTCACGAGAGTTTGTTCACGCGAGATCGCGTTAATTTCACGCTAGATCTCGTTCCGCCCTGGACTGCTGCCAGAAGATGCCTAGGTTGAAGTTTTTGCGTGTTAGCACGTTTTTGAAAACAAGCAAACGTTTTCACCAAACTCTGACGTTTTAAATATACTTCGAGGTCTTCAAGAAAACCGCTCGCTAATACAATAACACTGTGTCTGGCTCATGGTGGCCCTAGGTACTTATGTGGCGACAAATCCAACAAAATTTCTTTGCGTTCATTTGCTATTGAACAGGAAAGAAATGCCAATACGAAGGTTAAAAGCCAATTGAAACCGCTCCAGAAAGCCAATGTTTCCACCGATTGTGCTCCCAACTGGCGGTTGGATGCCGCCTCTTATCACTGCTCTTCTTCAGGAAGCTGCCATAGAAGACCGTGTGCAACATTTCTTTTCGAAATATTCTCGGATTCTGCCAGAGGATAGTGAGCGCTTACGTTTCGCTTAACCCAAAAGTGATTTCAATCAAACGTAAGAAACCTGCGGTCGTTTGTGTATGCTCTGGTCTGTGACACAGCCGACAAATTATGGTCTTTGCAGAGCAACAAGCCATCTTCGGACGTGCTACTTCATTGCCGGCCAGTTTGCGGTTGGGGACGTGGTATCCGGAGGTGCCTTCTGCTGAAATGCATGGGTGAGTTTCCAACTGTTTTAGCACTGAAGTCGTGAGGACAACTACCCTTCAAGAATTTATTTACGAAGTTTTTTTTTTATCAGGCCATCCAGCGACAGCAGCCAGCTGTCCACGGGTACGTATAAAACTTTTTTTACAACGTGCAACACAAAAATCAGCGTACAACCCCGCGTACGTTTTCGTCTGTAGGACCTGTACACTTTGTAACTTTTCTTGGTTTGTAGTTTGACCAAGCCTCAGAGATCGGTGGTTAAAATGTTTGGCGTAATCACAAACAGCCTCGACCGACAAATACCCGTGTTCTCTCCTTACGTAGCTTATATAAACAGCTTCGCCTTGAGATCTGCTAAAGCATCTTTGTAATTTTCTGATAAGCGGTAATTTGTCGTTGCGGACAGGCCTCAAGTAGCCCTCAGTGCCGCATAGAAGCGCTATGCTAGAGGCTCCAGAAAGGTTATTCATAGAGGCTCCAGAAATCTCATTCATAGAGGCTCCAGAAAGGTTATTCATAGAGGCTCCAGATAGGTTATTCATAGAGGCTCCAGATAGGTTATTCATAGAGGCTCCAGAAAGGTTATTTAGAGGCTCAAGATAGGTTGTTCATAGAGGCTCCAGAAAGGTTATTCATAGAGGCCCCAGATAGGTTATTCATAGAGGCTCCAGATAGGATATTCTTGTGCAGGTGATGTGTCGCTGAAGCCGATCGTGTGGAACACTTGCGTCGCGTGCGTGCGCACCTGCCATTCCATCCCACGGCAGAGACGAGCCATTGCGCTCCTGAGGTAAGCGGAAATTGGTGTGAGCGATGTTGCGGGTTTACCGGACTCAGTCATGCATGTGCATGATGTGCGAAAAGCAGTAATCAAAGACGACCCACGAGGCAGCGACGGACAGAATGCACAACAAATAATGCTTTTTTTATCGCAAAATCTCCTGACGCTGGCAAATCGTTGCGCGGGACGGTGATGATCATTTTCGGAAACCTGTAAGTTGTCTTCTCTGCAAGGCTTGTTTTCCAACCAAAAGGTCTCAAACCCAGACGACACACACACATTCTTCGAACCAATGATAGCTCCGGGTGTTTGTAGTAGTAGTGGTAAATTTTTTCTAATGTGGAGAAAAGAATGTTGGCGGCCGCGGCAGTTGCTATCTAATATATTATGCATCCAAGCTGCAGCCGGTGGAGGTGAAAGGGAAAGGATAGCCAGAAAAAGTATAGAGGGGAGCCACAGCAAGAAAGGACAGGGGAGACCTTCGTACACTGTTTACAAAGTACAAAAAGTAATGAGGTTCGCACTGCTCCCGAACTCTGCCTGCAGCACAGTTTAGGCAGGAAAAGGAGGGAGGAGACCGTCCTTTGTCACAGTGCTGTGGGGTGCTCCTTGTTCTGGCCAGGAGTGCGAGGGGGGGGGGGGGGAGTGATGGGTGGAATTAGCAGGGACGGTCACTCGCCTAGTCCCCACAGAGGAGGTGGGAGAAATGGCACGAAGCTGATCCCGGTGAGATGACAAACCTTCAGCGGGATGAACACTTAGGCTCCGCCTTAAGGCAATGACGAGATAGCGTAGTGAATTATGGCTTTCCTATTCTGAGCAGTTTGGCATCTTTGAAGGCATTTTTCATTCTTTGAATTGTGTTAGTTAATTCATCAATTGCGCGCTATAAATTTTCTTGATGAGCATTTTGACACGTTTGAACCAATTCTTTTAATTTTTTCATTTAATTAATTGTAATTATTCTATTAGCTCGTCATCACTTATCACACACCAATCAATCATCAATCACTGAAACCACAAATTTAGAAAAAAAATTTTATGGTACGATTTTTATTACGCAGCCCCAATTATTTCCGTCACGCGGTGCGTATTACCGCACCGACGGCTTTTCGACTGAACGACCTGCATACGCTATCCCGTAAAACCTTTATGGAGAACTTAAGCTCCGCCTTAAGAGTATGACGTGATGACGTTTATAGGCCCCTTCAGCGGCCTGGAGTCCTCTTTGCATATCACTTCGGAAACAAGGATGCTGTTCTTTCTCAGCCATGACATAACCTACACAGTAGATTAAAATTCGATAGCATTATCGATATATATCCATCACTAGCTGACCTAATGTGTTGGCAGCATTCCCGACAACATTCGCACCAAAATAATGAGCAACCGTTCGTCGCACAGCGTTCCGGGTGGTGTCATAGTATTTCTGTTTGCATATAGCTTGCATGTTTTAATCAAATTGAATGCAAGCTCGCACCAGGGGTTCGAACCGATGACGAATGCACCTCCAATTGTATGCCTTCAACTAACTAACTCTTTCCTTAAGGCGCGATTGAAGTGTCCACCAGGATGTTTATGTAAGACAGTTACTGCACCCTTTTCTTCTCTCAGAAACCAATTTTCATATTCAAATTGTGATTCAACCGTTAGTCCTACACTCTTGCGGGTGGTGTCATACGATTTCTAGTTCCATATAGCATCCGTTTCTTAGTCAGGCTGGAGGACTGCTCCCGGTAGGTGTTCTAACAGTGTGTGGACCTTGGTGGATTCAGTGTTTGTGGAATCAGTGTTCGGAAGCGTGTCTTCATTTTTGAGTGTGCAACCTGCGTCGAGGTCTAAAGCTCGCGATAGCACACTGATGCTTTCGCATTCACAGCACGTAAGCAGCCTATGGGTTCTCAAGAATTGCTGTTAAAAACGCTACATTTCAAATTATTTGAATCCTTAAAGCTACTCCGAAAACAAGGAACAGTTCTGCCTATCTTATGACACATCCTCATCATCACTATCATCATCAACATGACTACACCCACTGCAGGGCAAAGGCCTCTTCCACATCTCACCAAGTAACCCTGTCCTGTTCCAGCCGCAGCCACCATATCCCCGCAAACTTCTTAATCTCATCCGCCCACCTTACCTTCTGCCGCCCCCTGCTACGCTTGCCTTGGAATCTAATCCGTTACCCTTAAGGACCGGCAGTTGTCTTGCGTTCGCATTACATGCCCTGCCCAAGCCATTTCTTCCTCTTGATTTCAACTAGTATGTCATTACCCTCGTTTGTTCCCTCACCCACTCTGCCCGCATACTTCTAACAATTAGGTATATTTGTATCTATGTCTGAAGAGTACACTGCTCTGCAAGATGAGCTGAAGTCTAACAGGAGTTAACAAAGATTTGTTTATCATTTCCCTCGTAACCTACCGAAGCGTGCACCTAGCTGCAACGTGACACAAAATGAAATATTGAGTTGCGATTAGATTTCTCATGAACTTGGAACAAACCTGCTCTTCTTAACAGACTTGGAGAGGCGCGGTTTATTTAAAAGCAGGCATCTGTCATAGCGCTGTGTAATCGGCCACATCTATAGGGTCGGTATTTTTTTTCACCCGTAATCATCATGCCTTCCGGCTGAGTTAATAAAAACGCATGCTCTTCACCTTCGCAGCCCAGTTGCCCTCCGACTGACGGGAGGCAGACAGTGAGATGGAAATTCTGGCCACACCCCCAAAGCGTTCGGCCCACACAGTGCAGGTTAGTACAGTTCAGTGCGCTTGATACATCTGTCATGCCCTGCCTCCTCCCATACCTGCATGTAACACCCGTGCATGTAACAATTTGGCAAAACTTTGTAAAGACCGCACCGGGGCATTCTAGAACGCCGCACGTTTAAAACGCACATTGCTGTCAAGAATGGTGCACTCTAATTGAACTCAAGACATAAAGTTTCCCAGAAAACAAGGAAAAGCTTTGCTTATTTTATGACGGGGGAAAGAGCGGTATGTGGCCAGACTGCGACTCCATTTGAAAGCAAACCTCCTGCTACCTGTTGTTACCTGTTGTGTGACACACCGCGTCGTCATAAATATGCACAGCTGATATCATAAAAGAACCGTACCTGTAAATTTGCATATTGGACGCAGTGGCAGCTGCTATTAAGGCTGCCCTACCGAAAAACAGAACAGTAAATTTTCTGTTCTCATAGACTTTCCTGTACTATTTTAGGCCAAGACTATGGCAGAACTTTTCGTAATGACAGTACTTTCTGTAGTATTGAGCAGTCTCCTATCATAACGACAGAGCCGGTTCTGTCTCAACAACACGCAACTTCGCAATGCTACAGAAAAATCTGTCGTAAAAACAGGCGACAAAGATTTGTTGTATTTTGGAACCAGCTCTGTCGTATTTCTTGTAGTTATATCCTGAGGGGTTCGAGGCAGATAAGAAACGTAGCAGCAAGCGAAAATGCGAGTCACATCCGCGGATTGAAAAATAAGCACAGGATAAAACTGGCAAAGAGGCACAGCTGTTGATGGGCTTGAAGCCATGGAGCACTGATCACGAGGTACCACAGAGTTTGTAATCAACGCATTCGTGCCGATCTGCTGTCAGAGCAACAGTGCACAGAAATGTGCGCAAATATTCAGCCTGCATGCACGCGGTGCACACATGCGCAGTAATGGCATCTGAAGTGCTTAATAAATCAGGCAATGTAGAAATCAAGAGAAACTAAGTTCCAAGATGCAAACAAAGAACTGCGCAAACGGGTCCATGTCTCGTTTGAGCAGTTCTTTCTTCGCATCTATAATGGACCAACTGGCCTGACAAGTTCTACTTACCTGCGTTCGACGATAGGCTATGAACAAGAACTTCCAGCTAGGGTCGGTACTCCCCCCTTTAACTTGCAGCCCTAGCAAAAGCGGAGACCACCTCAGCCGAAATCAAAGAAGCGCGTTAATCGTGTTATTGTTCTTGATCATTTGATATATAAGAAGCGTGGGACTGAAGTGAAGCGTAGTTTCGTATTCGTGGCATTTCTCAACTTCTTCATTCCAAAGAAAACGAAGGTAGGGCATGTATATTTTTCATGTGTATCCAACGAGGATGAATGTTCTAAATTGTTTTTCAATATTACCAAGAGCGAAAGCTGGTGCCACCTTCTACGCGAGTTTCTTAAAAGCATTTTTTTTTACTCTGCACCACTCAGCCACTTTTGCGTTCGTCCAAGGATGCCCAGCCCCAGCGTCCCAGTGCCGCGCAGTTGGCGCCATAATATTCATATGCGTGCTCACACAAGGTTTTCCGGATTTCAGATCAACGCTAATGGCGAACATAAGATCGGGCGCCCGGTAAGGGCTAATAGCTTTACAGCGCAAGGGGGGGTAGGCATTAGGCATAGTGAACTGTGTATGGCCTACAGATGCTGCTGTCAAGTCTTCACGATACTTCGCATTTGACAAACTTCTTTTTTATCGAAAAATGTCTTTCTTGCCATGTTTAGTTGAAGTAAGGTCGTTTTTCTTTGTGTTTTCATCCTGGTCGTTTATTTCTCACCGCACGTCGTTTGTTGGATTTCTGCTCATGTGTGGTGAGAAAAATACGAACATATATAATGCGACACAACAGTAACTCAAGAACAAGTTTCCATAACCACGACAACGGAAATATTGACTTGCACTTTTCGGGAACTAACCGCCATCTCGTACGTCTCACTGCAGAAAACAGCCCTGTCTACCGTCAGGCTCATCAAGCAAAAACCACGCCCCACGGAGGTAAGTGAATAAACCCAGCATTCGGAAGAACTCCTCGCCTTCAGGGCGGAGTTTTCTGGCACGTCATTCAGGATCGATATATTCGCCAAAATCCCTATGTTCGCTAGAACGGACACCTAGAAGTTTTCATTTTTCCCACGAACTATAATAGATTGGAATCAAATAAACCAACCATTGCCCCATGACGTCTAGCCAATTAGTGCTATTTCTGTCTATTTTCCAGTGTTATTTCTTTCTTATTTCGCTCACTTGTACGCCCACCCTGCTTGGACTTAGTGTCCGCAGTATTTCATAAATAAATAAATTAACATTCTTCGATAAAAATTTTGCCTATTGGAAAGTTTTAAGGCACTGTTATGGAAGTATTGAAGGTATAGGTCCATTCTTCCTGTGCGTAGCAAAATATTTATTACCATCGCATGCATCTAGCCTTTAATACTGCATAGAAAACCTATAGGCAAGGCTTTTGATGAAAGAGAAAACCGTAATATCAACAAAAATGCAAGCCTGTCCATGGGAGACCTGCAGATATATTGTTATAGTGAAATCTTGCAATATATGAAAAAAGTGCTTTCGTAAACACATTCCCGCTCAAAGTAATGCTTTGTTCCGAAATTCTTGGGTATGATACGCGTTCTTTCTTTGTGCTGAAGGAGCGAGGACCTCGACGGAAAGGTGGAGGATACCGCTGCGAAAGGTGCAGCCACGGCCACCGCAGCGCCGAAGTGCGTTCATCACGTGGGTGTCTAGGAAGGTGCCGACGCCTGCGACTTTTCTGGGCCGCCCGTCCACCGGGGATAAAGAAGGAGAGAGGGACAGCTGTCACGGGTGAGGGAAGCTGCCACCAGGGCGGCACACGCATTTGGCCACCGTAGTGTTTCAGACGTTTTAATGCGAAAGCATTACAAGGCTACGTCCCGTGATTCGTGCCCGCAAAACTTGTCCTCGCGGTTACGTCGTTCTGTGAAGATGAATGTGAAAAAGTTTGATTGTTTTAGAGTGTACGTGATGAGATGTTCCAGCGGGAAAAATATGTTTGACGAGTTGTAATTAGTCGTCACAAAACCTACGAACGTCGATATAACATCTGGACGTCACAACAGCCACGGACGTTGACATAACACCTGGACGTCACCAGTTGACGTCATAGTACTCGTACTGGCGTCAAGGAAAAACCCGCGTTAGAAATAAAAATAAAGAATTGAAATGAAACAAACAAATACGGCAATTAAATAAATAATAATGTGACAAAGTTTCTATGAAATGCAGGGAGAAAAAGAGGAAATGACCGGCTTTCACGTTTGCAAACCTAGGTGCAAACCTGTTCGTCTCTGAGAATGAATAAGCAAAAAAAAAGTCCCCCACACAACTACTACTGATAGGACAAAACCAGCCATGTGTATTGTTAACGTGCTAAGCACTCATGCGGTATTAGCTTAACGAGTAAATTTTCTCGAGAACGCCAGCGTTTGTCTTCCTTCAACTACTGCTCTTCCAAAGACTGCAACAGGCGCGCTGATAACATCCTCCACCATCTACCTCAATCTCTTACTAAACAGCACCCATAAAAAAACTACAAAATAAGTGCCTTAATATATAGGAAATGGAATAGTTAGAGTACGATGGATCGTCTTAAGAGGCGTGACTGGTGCCCAAGCATCGGATGTAACTGCAGCTCCAACCGGGTTATCCCCAGTTTTTGGCTCGCTGTGACTCGTGGTATACAGTCAGTGTCCCTATCCCAAGGTTAGGGTCCTTTCCAGACTGAACCGTCGCTGGTGCCGCATGGGGAAGTACCGTGCCCTCATGCCTATAGAATGCTTGGTTGGTGTTGCAATGCCCGAATATTGCAGTTCTATAGCCACGAATTTATGCTTCAGGGGCTCTAAAATTCAGCAATTTGGTCGCAGTAGGTAACGTATCCCCATATCTGTGATTCATGAAGCAAGTGCGTTATACACGCATCGGTTTGAAAAAGCCAGATACTGCGAGCTCCAAATCAGTGAGTCATTCCACTCTGCAGCAACTAACCTTTTCAACTTGAGATATCCGGTGATATGTGCTTTCAGAGCATTTTCAGCCCGCTTACGCTCAAGGCTAGACCAAGTTTGGAATCTGTTCCGGCTCTCGGGATGAAGGGGCGTCTGCTGGCTCGTACGCTGTAACGCGTTTCCTTTCAGAGCGAAAAGCTCCACTCCTCTCGTGCTGAGCCTGAAGGTCATCTGGCTCTTAGATTTGACCTCTAACGGGAGGCGTGCCACATGTGCAAATTTGCGCGTCCCAAGTGCGGCGGATCTTCTGCATCGTCGCCACAGCTGATCGCTTGGCAGTCACGTCCGCCGATGCGCTGGTGTCGGTTCGACCATTTCTCCTTGCCAGTTGTGGCATGTGATGTGTCACGTGATTCGCTCTTGCGTTTGGCAGTCACGTCCGCGGCTGCGCCGACTGCCGCTCTGGACGCTCGCTGTTGCGCTTGTGGCACCTGACGCATCACGTGGTTTGCTCTCGCTGAGGAGGAGGAGGAAAAACATTTATTCAGAGCACAAAAACTGGGGGGGTTCAGTACGAGAACCCATTGGTCGTCATCATAATCCGGCCCCTCTCAACCAGCAATTCCTGGTGGAGTGGGCTGTGGCTATGAAGGGTTGCCTCCCAGCGCTCATGAGTCTGATCGGGGATTGCTGTCCAAGTCTGGGTTTTCTTGACATTCCCAAACCGCGTGAAAGAGTGTGCCAACTGTTCCACAGAAGGGGCAGGACGAATTGTAGGTTTCTAGGAACCATTTACTCATTAGGTAAGGGTTGGGCAGAGTATTAGTTTTTAGTCGCCTGATTATGTGCTCTTCATATTTACTTAGGGTTTTGTGAGGAAGAGGATATTCCCTTCTTGTGATCTTATAGTACTCCGTAATTTCTGCGTAGCTTAGTAAGGGTGAGGGGCTGTCAACTATGTCAGAGAGAGGCTGCGTGCCAGATGCTCGGAGTAGGAGAGCTCGAGCAGCTGTGTTGGCCGCCTCATTGCCCGTCGTTGAGAGGTGCCCTGGCGTCCAGAAGATCTGGATGTTGGAAGGATTAGACCTTTCCAAAATTTCCCAACACGGAGCGCCAACGCAGCCTCTGAGGTAATTGCGTACCGCTGCTTGTGAGTCGGACATAACCGTTGCCTCGCTGTTCTTTGATATCGCTAGTGCGATAGCTGCTTCTTCAGCCGATGTGGTATACACCGCTTGGATAAGGCTGATTGCAATGATATCCCCCCGGGGTGAAACTGCTGCAATTGCCGCGACTCCGTTAACGGGTCCAGCCGCATGGACGTAGATCGTGTCCTTGTTTCCAACCCAGCGCTTAGAGAGGTGTCTAGCTCTGGCTAGTCTCCGTCCTCTGTTGTATTCCTCATCCATGCGCTTTAGTATGGGGTGAGTCGTAATGTGTGATCACATCTGCATGGGCATGTCGATCTTGTCAGCGACTTCCCGGGGTGGACTGATTCTGAGCTTCTGCAATATTTTCCTGCCAGGCTTAGATGTTGAGAGCCTGACAATTTGATTTACACGGTGGGCCTCTATTAGTTCGTCGATGGTGTTATGGATTCCCAGCTGTAGTAAGCGCTTAGTGGATGTGCATAAAGGGAGTCCCAGCGCCGTCTTAATTGCCTTTCGAATAATAACATCTAGTTGGTCTTTCTCCTTTTTGCTAAGCCGTATGTACGGGGTGGCGTATGTTAGTTTAGAGAGAATGAAAGCCTGAACTAATCTTAGGGCCTCCTTCTCTCTTAGCCCATTTCTTTTCTTGATTACCCGGCGTAGCATTCTAGAGACTTGTTCGGAATAGGCTTGGAGCTGTCTGACTGTAGTGGTGTTAGTGTTGCCGCTGGGTATGATGGCTCCCAGGATCTTGATCTCTTTCTTGATCGGAATGCTCATACCCTGGACCGTAATGGCGACAGAGGGAGTGGACGGCAAAAGCCCCGTATTCTGCCTCTTGCCACGGTCGATCAGGAGTAACTCTGATTTCTCGGGAGAGCACGTTAACCCATGCCTCGCCGCATGCTGGCACACGACATTCGCTCCTTCCTGAAGCCGGCCTTGAATTTCCCCTTCATTACCGCTGCAACACCAGATCGTAATGTCGTCGGCGTATATAGCGTGCTCAATGACTTGGATGCGGTCTAGCTTCTCTGGTAGCCCACGCATGGCCAGGTTGAAGAGAAGCGGAGACAAGACCGCTCCCTGCGGGGTGCCCTTGGAACCTAGATTGCACGGAGAGGAGGTTCGATCACCAATACTTATTGACGCTTTTCTAATGGAGAGAAAGCCCCTCACGTAATTATATGTGCGGTCACCATAGTTGATGCTGTTAAGCTCATCCAGTATTCGCTGGTGGTTGACATTGTCAAATGCCCCTTTTAAATCGAGCGCAAGGATGGCCTTGACCTGACATCCGCCGGGGTTGTCCAGAATATCCTCTCTGATACGGAGGAGAATATCCTGTGTAGACAGCTTTTCTCTAAACCCGTACAGCGTGTCAGGGAGGATATCAGTCTTTTTCAGGAGTCGTTTCAGTCGGGCGTTCACGACCCTCTCGAACAGTTTACCCAGACACGACGTCAGGGAGATCGGTCGTAAATGATCAATATCGCATGGCTTATTGGTCTTGGGAATAAATCGCACTAAAGCCAATTTCCAGCAGTCGGGGATCTGGTCCTTGTGCCAGCACTGCGTGTTGAAGTATTTCGCTAATTTTCTTAAAGAGATGTCATCCATATTAAAGAGCATCTTGGTGTTTATCTGGTCCGGTCCAGGAGCGGTGTTCTTGCGCATGACGTCAAGCTCCGCCCTCAGTTCCTCAACCGTTACGTCTTGGTCCATCTCTTCATTGGGTGCACCTGTGTACGCAGGGAGAGGGTACGAGGATCCCAGATCAAGGAATTTCCGTGCAAGTTCTGCAATGAGGGCTTCGTTGTCCCCTTTATAGCTGTGCAAGGCGTTACAGAGCGTGCCTGTTTGCTCTTTCCGGTTTGAGTTCGGCTCGATAAGGGATCTGAGGAGTCCCCATGCTTTAGCCGTGCCCATTCTATCATTGAGCTCATCACACAGCTTGAGCCAGTTTTGGTTAGCGAGGTTATGTGCGTAGTCATCCGCTTCTTTGGTAAGTTCTGCAATCTTGGTCTTCAGCTTGCGATTTAACTTTTGCCTTTTCCACCTCCTTGTCAGAGATCTCCTGGCTTCCCACAGATGTAACAGGTGCGGGTCAACTGCCGGAGCTTCCTCCGTGGTGTTCACTGTCGCAGAATGACTGGCGACAATTTTCATCTGCAGCGCTATCCATGCCTCAATATCTGTGATATCTTCGTCCGGGAGACGTGCGAGTTCCTCTCTCCACTTGTCCCAGTTCACAATCTTAACCTTGCCAAATGGTTTCCGACATTTAACTCCCTGAACAGTGCAGGAGATGATGAAGTGATCACTGCCCAGGGACTCGCCAGTGTTAGACCAGGTGGACTGCAGGCAGTTTTTCACAAGCGTGAGATCTGGACAGGTGTCTCTGCTGACGCTATTACTCGCTGTGGTGGGTTGCAGGGGATCCGTTAAGATTGTGAGCCCTTCTCTGTTAGCGATCTCAAGGACCCTCCTACCTTTCGGGCTGTTAAAGTGATATCCCCATGCTTGGTGGGGCACATTGAAATCACCGGCTATGACGAGGGGGTCCTTACCTGCCCTCTTGATAAAATTATTAAATAGCGTGGCTATCTGACGGCATGAGTCCCTGGGGCGACTGTACACGTTCTGTATGTGCAAACTGCGCTTTCCCTTGTATTTGGGAAGAATTTCAATGTAAGCATGTTCGATATTTTCGGCTAGCGGTTCTTGCAGTGTTGCGGTAAACTCCTTGTGAACAAGTATTCCTAGACTATGCTCGTCTTGGAAAGTTTTGTACCCCTTCATGCTGATGACCGTATTTGCTTCTTGAAGTACTATTACAGCAGGTGGCGCCTCCGACGTGTCGATGAAAAATTGAAGGCTTGCTTTTTTCTTTTAAAATCCCCGACAATTCCATTGCCAAATAATTGTTTCATGTCCCCTATGTGCCATGGTCCTTATTCGTCCTCTTCTGGAAGGGGGTGCCTGTCGGCATATTTGGATTTCCTATTTCTGAAGTTGCACTCGTTGAGTTTCGATTTGAATTCGTCTCGGACTGTGGCAATGGCAGAGTTTATGTATTTCCTAGTGTTGGCGGACTCGTTTGCGAGCTCGTTTTTGACCATCTGAATAACTTGTAGGAACTTTTTATCCTGCTCCTCTCTGTCAGCCCTCAGCTCTGCAATGACGCGCTCATAAACTGACTGTGAGTTTGGCCGGGCTTCGGGTGTTTTGTCGTGAGTTGTTTGTGACTGCAGCCTGACCAATTTAAGTTCAGCTCGCAACGCCTCGTTCTGTTTTTTTAGCTGAGTAATTTCTGCTTTCAGGTCGTTAAACTCCTTAGATATCACGTTTCCGGGGAGGGATGGAGGCAACCCAGCATAGCCCACCTTTACGATGTGTCTTGAGTCTTCTTGCTTCTCCGAAGACGGTCCGCGTTCTCGGGTGCGTGGCGTCTCCTGTGCCGGTGGATCCGCCTTAGGTGCAAAGGAGACCGACCTGGTGGTCCCCTGCTCTTTATGATGTCTTGACTCTTCCGTTCCGGATCGGCCTGATGAGTTGCGACGTTGACTAGACTTAGATCTTGACCTGGACCTGGACGTAGAATTGGAGGCCGCTCTTCTGGATTCCTTCTTGTCGAACTGCTCTTTTCGGCTGGTGCGTACAGCTGACGCGTAGCTCTTCCTGGTGTCACTGGTTGTCGGTTTCTCTTCCTGATCATCGAAATGTTGATGTTTCCTAGGCTTATTGATGGGATCCAGAAACTTTGCTTTGCATTCCCTTGAGTAGGTGTGGTGATTCCCCTGGCATGCCGCACAAGTTGGGGTGCAATCGTGAGCTTCCCCGGGATTCAGCTTGCCGCACGAGTCACATTTCGATTCAGCTGGGCTGGGGCAGACGTCCGGTCTATGTCCTTCCCTGCCGCACAGTACGCAAAACGGTCTAGTTTTCCTATAAAGAAAACATTTGCGCTCGATCCACCCGTACGTAACAAAGAAAGGGACTTTGTATCCACTGAACAGTATCACCGCCGAGTTGGATCTGCCGAGCCTTCGGACGCCTAATATTTCGTGGGTTTCTGAGGAAAAGTCTTTCTCTAGGTCTCTGTCTGATGCGTTGGGGTCAATCCCGTGCACCACCCCTTTGCATGAGTCTTGCGGTGTTCTCACGTAGGCATTGAGGCGGTACTTTTTCCCGTGTAGGTTGATGTGATCGATCTTCGCAAGTACTGTCGCGTCTTCGACATAGGAAGTTGCCGATTGATGATGTTTTGCTCTTCAATAACTCTGATGTAAGGTTTGGCGCGTAGCGTCTTGCCACGTAACGCGTTTTCGAACGCGACGTTAAGTGGGTGTACACTCCCACCCCACATTTTTAGGTCCAAACGGTCTTTCGGCTTGATAATCACTTTAAATTCATACTTGTCGAGGTCAGGCAGTCTCGGGAGCCTTTTGCGGCTCGTGAGATCCGCTGCTGGTGACTTCGGGTCGTCATCGTATGTCTTCGGTGCCCAGTGCCCTTGTGCACGCTGTCCTGCCCTGAGGTATATCGTCTTCCATCCAGGTTCTGGCTGTGAATTATCAAAGGTCCCCTCGTCTTGTTTGCTGCTGCTCGGAACACTTCCGAATCCTCCAGACTCGGGGTCGTAGCCATGGGTGTGGTCCACATCCATCGTCGAAGCCGTAGCGGAGTAGCTGCTCGCTGGTCAGGCCGAACGCGGCAACGGACGCCGGGCCCGGTGCCGAAGTGCTTGCGAGGCTTAGCGATCCCACGTTTTGGCTTGGGCTTTAAAGTCCCGCATAATGCCAAGAAAGTCACTTCTTGGGATCAAAGCGTATTCACGAGTAATCCTCGACGTTATACGTCTGATCCGGACAAAAATGTGGAACTGCGAATGGATCTTGCGCGCACAGGACGAGAAATCCACGGAGCGCAGGCAAGCTGCGTCCGCTCAATCCTATCACCAGCGTTCACCTCCCTGCTCTCGCTGAAACAATTTGCTCTCGCGTAAGTCTTCAAACAGTAAATATGGACCAAAGCTGAGCTGTGCCTAACGATGCTTAAAAGAGTTTTCGCACTGCATATCCTGGCTCAGGTGAGTTGAGCCACACGCACTTTTTTCTTCCAGGAGAAATTTGGTTATTTTAGTTCCACTACAGGCTGAAAACTGCGTATTGTTCTAACATTCATTTAATTTGAAAGCGGGAAATAATCAGTAAGGGCATACATACACTTGTGTACCACGCACATTTGCAGAGTTGGCACTTCTATTTGGACGCGATACCTAGCCACATTTTATTTACCTCCCAACTGGACAAGTGCCATCCTTGCCCTCAGTTTCTGAAGTGGCTCAGTTCCCATCTGTTCTTGCAGTTTAGTATCAAGGCTACAGTCGACTGCTGTCACTCTTCCCTGGTTGCTTTTCCCAAGCAACTCAAGGTCACGGAGAGATGCTTCGGATGCTTCCAACAGATTCACATGGGCGAAATTTGAGGTCGGGAGTTGTAGTGTTCGAGCACTAAGGACGAAGTTTGTTCATTGTAGCTGCTGCTTTACCACCAATAATTAATGAGAAAGCATTGAATGGGTATGCCCCGTCAGCAAAAAAGCGTCCGCAAAACGTGTCCGCAAAAATCTGTCCGCGCAACCCTGTCGTCCTATACAGAGATATGTGAAAATGTTTGTGCTAGTATACTGTGCGAGTACTTCTTGAAATGGGAGAAGTTTGGTTGACGACTTGTAAATAATTTGATTTATGTAACTGCTATGTGTGAAGCGGGCTTTGTGTGATTGCGTAGTCAAGCTGATGACGATTACGATGAGTGGACCTGGAGACTAAGAGGCGCACATAACCAGATTGCATTTGTGAAGTGTTTCCAGTGAGCCTCTGTTTTATTGTTGTTAACTACAATACTACGTGCAGCAGGGTCGATATTGCTGGTGTTGATGTGTGGAGACGATGGCATCACTTACCACGTTCGCACTGATGCCTCCAATAAGTTTCAATATGGCCTATGACCGTGCACTTGGTATGCGAGTTTACAGACGCGTTGGCGTTGCCGCTGGCGTACTTTGGCTGCTGAAGTGCAGAGCTTGTATGCACGGTGCTTCCGACTGCAACTCTCGCTTCCCTTGCACTTGCAGCCACCAGCAGCTCCTCTGCAAGCGGCACGAGCTCCTTCGCGGCAGCGCGGGATGGATGCAGCTTGCCGAGACCACAGGTGCGGTGCTCAAGACTGGTTTTCACTCCCTACTAAGCGGGCGCTGAAGTGCGCATGCGCAGTACGCTCACCCGCCAGGCTTAGCGAAGCTAGCGTGGCCAAGCGGAGTGTCGTACCGTAGAGAAACCACACGGGACCTCCAGTTAGCTCAAGATTGGCGGCCTCAGGTTCAACAGTCGCGTTTCTTAGAATTCGCTTATTTTCTAATTATCGAAAAAATCCTGAAGCCCACAGCTAAAGGCAGATAAGACAGCTCGACGGGGCCTCTGGACGAAGTGACACAGCATCAAGGACATGAAACATAACGCCTCTAGCCAACCAGGTAATTGAAACAAATGTCCTGTACCAACAGCGGGAACAAGAAAGCGCAACAACACGTTTCAATCAAAGAACAATTTTAAAATCCTGAGATAAGGTGTAGACGAAAGGCAGTTCATTGATAACAACTGAAACAACATAGGGGTCACCTGCATACCATAGTTCAAATGCGACGAGTTGCATGACCTGCGTGTCTGAGCTTGTGTGCGTCATGTTTTATGAATGTTGAATCGAAAATTCATATTTCCTAGCAAACAAACACAGCAGTACGAAGTGAAATCATGTCATCTAAATGAAGTATTTTTGAATTCAGAAACATATGATAAGTCTGCAGACAATAAATGGCGCGAATCGCGTTTTTTTTTTTTGCAATAAACAATTAGGTGAGATTCTGCTTTATCGCGTTGCACCAACAACCCAATACCCAACAACCCTAGACCAACAAACAATACTGGAGTGCGGATTCTATGAGCAAGCAGTAAAGTAAGGCTTTAAACCAGATGGGTAAAATGTTTCTATGTAGTATTAAGGGCTTTCAAGTTTCCCTTCCTTATCAGTGCTCTTATCACTTTCATACATTCTTGGCACCATCAGTGCCAAGCATCGTCAAAAGTCAATGGATTCCTGTAGAATTCCTTGTCCTCGTACAGTCATGCACGACCCGCCGTCGGCAGGTGCAGGAGCCCATCCTGCAATAGGCAGGTGGCATACGTTAAGCGAAATCAAGTCGTTGATGTCGTGCCAGCACTCCCCTCTCGCACCTTAAGGACTTTTATGGATGGGAATACGAGTCACTGGTGTGACAGGCGCAACGAGTAAAACAGACAAGGGGAAAATAAAGCGACCTGCTCGCAGGCTGAATCGAGTGGAACGGAGCCAAAGCGCGCTCCTGGCGATACTCTAAAACAAAAAGGAGTAGAAAGGGAGTAATCTGTCCTTTAGCGCCCTCCCTACGCTACAGGGCAGCTTGCTGCCGTTTTACTCCCACATAGGCATATTTGTGTTTATAGTGTAGCCGCAAACGCTCTGCGTAACGAGGTCTCGTTGATGCCAAGATCCAGATCTATGCGCCACCGACATGGAGGCGAAACGAAGTGGGATTTTATGGTTCAGCATCTTAAGGAACCGAGCAGCGCCTTACCGCCAGCACCGCTCCCCCCCCCCCCGACCCACGACACATGGTTGGTCCCTGCACCCGGTTACTCCATGTTCTCAGCATAAGTCCTTCACTAGACTTCACCAGGGACGCTGATGCGAATGCAGCGGGCTGCATTTACGCAGCAGACATCCCATATCCGGCAAGGATATTTTCTGAACGAGACATCGGCATGTGGTGCCACACCAGTTGCCGCTCTTGTTCGCATAACCAGTAAGAGTACACGTCCGGTGAATTGGGGATTTGCGGTCTGATTTCTTGTTGAGACTGTAAATTTTTAAAGGTTTGATCGTTATCTCTTCACGAAGAGTGTTTAGTCACGCATGTTCATTGAGGGCAATGAAAGACGTAGTGGAGAGCTCGGAAAAGTTTCGGCCCTTTGATATGTGCTAATGATCCTCTACCATCTCTCTGCACAGCCTTTTTTTTTCATTTCGCTATTATGTAAACGCTGTGATGAAAATTGTGAGATCCAGTTAACAGCCAAACTTCCCTGCCACAACGCGCTGCGAGTGCACGCTGAAGAACACCCAGAGGGTCAAAAATCATCAAGAGCCCTCCATAACCGCCTCCTTACTTCGCACCCTCCTTGCAGCAAAGATGTTAAACCTCACGTATTACCACAAAATCTTGAGTTTCGAGTTGTTCTCTCGAGAACCTGAAGGAATCGATGCTCGATTTCTTTAGGTGTAAAAGTTAATCATGAAACTCCTTAGAGGTGACATCAGTAATTGTTTTGAAGTGAAAAGCTTAACTACGCTAGATAAAGCAGTCGTCGCATAGGCAGGAAAATTACCTTGAACGACCTTCAGTCCAGCCACGTTAGCCGTGTAATGGCTACATGTGGTACAGTTATGGTGTCGAACCCTTGACCTTTGGCCTCAAGCCAAGACCTTAAGTTCACCTCTGACATTTGACATTTGGTGACATTTTGGTTGACTTCTGTCCTTGGGAACATTCGATGGGGTGATGTGAAGCCACGTGACATCCTATGGATGTGTCGTAAGACCATGTGATACCACGTCATAACCACGTGGTCGTGTGGATACATATACAACGGTTGTCGCGAGCGTGTAGCGGAGCTGCCATGGACGAGCCGCAGACGCTTCGCAAGCCTGCTTGCATATCGCTGAATTCGAGTTAAGCCATTGCCGATTCTTTTTTTGATTTTCTTCTGCAACGTAAATAATGTTTGTTTATCCGTCCTTGTTATCCCTCCGAGCTAATTAACCCGATGTGCTCTATGCCTTCGCAGAAAAGGCAACCGGTGATTTGGATGTGGCACCTCGTCGGAGGCAGCCAGGAAATCAGCTCCAGGGCTCTCCTGGCCGCAGCTCGGAAGCCTCTACTAGCCCGGGTACGTTGCGATTCTTCAGCCTCTCCGATACCACCCTACGTATCGTGATACCACGATGTGAACATATGGGAAAACGTGAGCCACTCGGAGACTGCGAAGTGGTTGGCGCCTAGGAAGACGCGGAAACGCAGGCCGCCGTAAGGGGATCGTTCGGCATTGTTCGGAAAGTACTAAGCGCGCGGCACTGGCTGTGGCTCAGCAAATACGGGTGCAGTGTTTACATGCCATTTGTGTAACCCGCGTCGCCATCTATGCCCCTTTAACATGGTCATGATCTGTACACCACACACGCACCCAACCGGAGGCGATGGAAGCGGCAATGGCTATCCACGCCTTGCTTCGGTGGTTTAGACGCCAGCGCCCAAGGACACCGGGCATCAGGGTATGCTGGAACGTGCGCAACTCATCTATAGTCCTTTAGAGGAAAGAAACAGTAAACTTGGCCCACAGATAAGGATAGCTCCAACCAGCGAGATACAGCTGTTGAGCTACTTTAACTGCCTAACGTACCATCTTGAGTCACCTCGTGCACTCCAGTCTATCCGCAGGTATTGTAAATACGCCTGCACAGCTGCATAAGTAGGTATTGTATGTTCAATGATCCTATCTGCAGAACTGCCGCCGCGGTGGATCAGTGGTTATGGTGCTCGGCTTCTCAACCAGAAGACTCGTGTTCGATCCCGGCAGTGGCGGACGTCTGTGCTGTGCGATGTCAGTGCACGTTAAAAACCCCAGGCGGTCGAAATTATCCGGAGCCCTCCACTACGGCATCCTCTATAGCCTTGATCGCAATGGGACGTTGAACTCCATATACCATAAACCATGCCTTTCAACTGGATTTGTACTGACTGAAAAACGGATTTATGTCAGATTTAGGAAAGGAAGGCTTGTGGCCATTAATAGCCGACATGGAATAAGGGTAGTGTTTTTAGTTATCTAGGCCTTTTGTGGTTTGTGTCGTTCCAGGTATTTTGATGTCTCTAAAACTCAAATATTGCGTATTTATAAACTAGCCCTGCGTCTCGCGACCTTGAGTTCTGCAGTCGGACGCCAGAACCGTTGACTCATCATGGTGGCCCATAAATCACTACTAACCTGTATCACAATTTCGACTCTAGCATTTCCGTGAAATGGAGTTGAAAAACAGTGGTGTTTAGAGATAATTACATCACTTTTAGCACATTTGACGGAATGCCCTGCTAGCAGCCGCAATTTTTTCTTTTTAGATTTTGTATCTAGACATCGGAAGGAATTATTAATTGGCCTGCTGGAAGCCGCATTTTTTAACGACATTTTCTGTCTGGATATAGCAGGAATAATCAATTGTAATTTGGTTCATTTATTCGTCTTAATTCTATTGAGAGGTAGAAGTTCTGGAGAAGCTATTCTTCGTCTTCATTGTCTTCAGAGGTAGAACCTATAAATTTCTTACCTGTCTTTACATGCTTGCATGCCCCTTAAGACCAACAAGCTGGCGTGTCGTGTTAAGCGCGGCGGCTTTGGCGTCATTGTGTTCACGCGATTCTGGCGCCTGTTTTACCGTATTTTCCCGAATATAGCGTGCGTAGTTACGCGCAGTATATCTCTAGTTCCTCATTCTTCCCCACTCTAGAATTGAGTTCCCAAAAAATTGTGCTCGCGAAGATTGTTAAAGAAATCTGCTCTAAATATGACGTTATAATATGATATTATGTGAAAACGAGAGAGCTTGGCTGATCATGGTACAACCGGGCATTGTTGTTCGTCTGAAACGAGGGTTTGCGATTTTAATTTGGCAATAAAAAGCACTTAATCTCTCGTGCACACAAAAACAAACGAAGTTCTTGCTTGTGGTGTCCTCGAGGGGGCATTTGAAAACTTATGGTCAAAATCCCACCTGCTGCCTCCTTGAAGCCTGAATTTCGAACTGCGTCATAGTGTAGGCTGACGTAACAATTTCCATGCGCAGGCCGGCAGGTTTCCAAGGACACCGAGTCGCATGACACGCCTGCGTCACGAGTGAAGCTGTGTGGTGGAGAAGACGCCACTTGCACGCCGCAGCCTTGCGTCCACTATGCCGTAAGTTGTCACTGTCGAGTGGAGGGGCATGTCGCTGACAGCGGAGTTCAGTCCTTAAGCAAGAGGTCAATGTGTTCGAACATTGTAACGGGAAGCGAACCCTGAGAGGGAAAAAAGCCCGCGCAGTGGAATTTTTGTAGCGATGACTACACTACGCTACCTCTTCGACCCTTTAAGCTTGGCCCCACTTGAGCTCCTAGCGGCGCCGTTGGTCACGTGAGTTGATCACGTGGTGCGTAACAGCTGCTGCTGCCGCCTGCACGGCACGCAACAGCTGCAACAGCTGTGCGCATGCGCCGTGTCAGTTGGGGCGAAGATGAAGGCACGCACAGCGAAACGGAGCAGTGAAAGATTGACTTTGCAATTCGACTGAGCGAGTTCCACTTGGTCAGATGCCAGATATAGCTATCGCGTCTCTCCAGGTTTAACCAGAGCTTAAAACATAGCCATTTTTAGTGCACTTAACCGGCTCTTTGAAGTCATAAATGCGTGATAAATTTTGGAAAGGATGGTGAGGATAACAAAGTAGGGTTCTACTTTACTCTAACTGGTTGCAGGCGTGACGACGTCAGACTTATGGGATGACATCACACCCCTGTGACATGACGTGCCGTAACTAATTACCCACACTAATTATCATTCATATGACCTCCGTTAATCGCCTTCAATATTTAGCACAATTACCTGTCAGAATTTTATAGCGCGTTACTTAAATTGTGAAATACGACCGTCAATTAGGGTTATTTATTAATGCCTAATGTTAGCGACCAATGACTAATGACTGGCACGATATTGTTTAATCACTGACTTTATAAACTTTACCACACCACTCTTGCTTTCACATTCCGCATTCACACTTTGCCGACACTGCCGGTGTCTAGTAATGCTTTCGCATTATTAAAAATATTGCTTTCTTTACATACTGTGCAGCCAAGTTGACTATGCAGCAGTGGCATAAACACAAGCATAAAGCTCTGTAAACAAAATGACACAAAAGCAGTGCATGCTTATAAGATGTTTACAACGTGCTAAACGGAGGCGAGATGTAAAAAAAAAGCCTCCTGCGTGCTATGTTTGGCGGAATTCACTGCTGGATCCGTCATTGACCTCTGGCTCTTCGCTTATGCGTAACGCTCATTCACAATAGTAGGGTCCGATTCGCCAATGAGTGTCATAAGTAAGGCACAAAGGACCATTCCTTTTGAGTCAACCAAACTGTACAGAATAATTTAATATCTCGACCAACGGACTCAATAAGGAGATGCTCGAGTTAAGCAGGGTGACATGGGTGTACTACTACGGGCTTCAGGGCGGAACGTCGCGAACACAGGACGATGGCGATCGAAGACACAGACGCGGACTAACACAACTGAAGATGATACGAAGATGTGGACACATTAAATGAGGGAACTTATAAGAAGTGGTGTAAATGCCCCAATAAAAAAAATACAATACATCGTTTAATTTTTCTGATTTGATAGCAACAGCGATCCTCCCCGCGGCATCCTTTGCGTCCACATATGCGGAGGTGCTGATTCTCATTTTTTGTTATTTTAGTTTAATTACTCTCAACTTTAATTGCCGGCGACGCTATTTGTTTACATCATTTAGTGATGACAGTCAGTCATCCTAATTATCTAAGTGTTCCTGTAATGTAATTCGTCTACTGTGTGGTGTGAGCTGCTCATACATGTCCGAAATTCATCTCACTGGACGATCATCCGTTAGTGGTGTAGAGCGAATGTGCCCGGCTCCCGACACCAAGGACAGCCGTTCGATCCCACTCTGCGGGGTGAGTAACAGGTGTAAAAGGGTTAAAACAAGTACGAGGCGAGTGATGGGCGGCGGTTGATGATGCTTATAGGCACGATAAAAAATGATACAAAATGTTGATCATAGGTTGGGTTACAGTACTGGAAAAATCGCTTGATTGGAGTTATGGTATATACATTTTCAGTCGGGCCTCTTTTTAAAGGCCACTATCTCAAGTGGACAGTTAATCGCTTTATCGAGAACATTTGCGACTTTTTTAAGCAAGGCTTGTCGACACTCCACCTTCTAACTTCCTTCCATTTCTCCTCTCCCTTTCTCGTTATGCCTAATGGCAAACATCTCGAATTAAAAAAAATAATCGGCAAGTGAACGGCCTGCTTACGCATGTGGCGCAGCGGTTTCGCATGAGGATGGCATCATGTATCTCTGTAGTGCGTTTGTCGGTCGTGGTCGTGGCATTATTGATATGATTGTAAGTGTGGAGGAAAGGTTTCTTTTTCACACTTGAAACACTAGTAATGTCTCAATTGGGAACATGATGCCTGACTGTAGTTCTGATGGTAGACCTCTGTAACCTGGCCCTTGTTTTGGCTGAGTCCATAACCCACATGTCGTCATTATTACTTAAACGTACAAGCTGATATCACCAACGACCAGAATCGTTAAAGTTACCGAATGTCAATATCACCATAGACAGGATCACTAAAGCGTACCAAATTTTATTGAAGCGAAAAGCTTCACTACGCTAGATAAAGCAGTCACCGCGTAGGCCTGGGAATGGCCTTTAACGACCTTCAGCCACATCGTGTTTGCCGTGAATGACCATATGCGGTACAGTTATGGTGTCGAACCCTTGACCTTGGCCCACGATCTTTAGTTGACCTTTAACATTGTTTAACCTTTGGTTCACCTTTGACCTTAAGCACATTCTATGGGGTGTGTGAAGCCACGCGATGACATCCGGTGGTGTCGTAAAACCACCTGATACCACGTCGTAGCCACGTGGTCGTGTGGGTGTCTATAGAACGGCTGTCGCGGGCGTGTACCGGAGCTGCCATGGACGAGCCTCAGACGCTTCGCAACAACCATGCTTGCTGTTTGCTCAATTCCAGGGTTAGCGAAGTTAAGCCACTGCCAATTTTTTCGTGTCTTTGTCAGCTCTGACTTCGGCGCTCATGCATCGCTTCGTTCGGCCGAACTCTCGTGCTTTGCGACGACGGTGCATGGTTGACCTAACATTCTCCTTGTTTCGCCGCTGCAGGGAAGCTTCAAACCCGCTGGTCGACGGCACGTCGCTGGATCCTTGTTTCCACTGCCAGAGCAGCCCTCGTGCTCCAGCACCTGTACGTCCTGGCCAGCACTTACCCACAGACAGAAAGGTGAGCAAGTTCAAAGATGATCCTTTCCCTTTCTTCGGAGAGGAGCTGGCCTTTACAATTCGGCGGTGTTGAAGGGGGAGACTTTCCATGTTAGAGATGATGTAGACGAGGAAATATATTTGCAGAAATTTACAACAGTGAAAACTGCAAGTTACAATAGCTGAATCACGCAGACAGCAACCTATGAACAACTGATCTCACACGGAGAAAACACTCTGCAAGGCCTTACTCATCGACCAAATGTTAAAGCCTAGGTACTTGTCGAAGTACAGTCGGGGACAAAAGTCTCTGAACCACGAGTTCCTCAAACGAAGCCGATAGCTCTGTTATTATCCGGCGGCTGTAGACCACACTTGTGGAGATGAAAGAACAAAACTCTGACTTTTACCTCGAATAATAAAGTTACGAAGACCCCTTCGTCCTTAATAGTAGTAAGCGATAGCATTACAGGTCCTTCCCACTCACGTACGCCCTCTACTCCGCTTAGGTTATCCCTATGCACCCTTATATGCGCAGTTTTTTATTCTCACTTTTTGCACCCCGCCGCGGTGGCCCAGTATTTAAGGTGCTCGGCTGCTGACCCGAAATACGCGAGTTCGAGCCCGGCCGCGGCAAGGCGTAAAGGTAGGCGTGACTTCAAAGAAGGTGGGGGGGGGGGGGGAGCCGGGGCGTTTAATCCGATTTAATTAGAGAAATCGGCCGCACAGGACAATAATTCGCAGTTTCTAAGAATGCCCGGAACGTGTAGATAGCGTTTCCCTGGTAGAGAGACGAGTTCAGATTTCTCTTTAGTGCACCTTTAAGCTGCGCCTGTTTCCAAATCTAATCCGTCAAAGCCACACGAACTGTGGTTTCAGAATCGCCACCTACATTAAAATAGCGTTTTTGCGACAACTGATAAAAATGTATCTAAAAATCACACATTTCCGCTGCTTCTGTTGCACGACTAACTATATCGCATTGATTTTAAACGCGAAAGACAGCAGTTCGAAACCTCAATCTCGGCAGCGGCGGCGACGTTCAGTAGGTGGCGCGTGTGTGCTGTGCGACATGAGCGCACATTGAAGAAGCCTATAGTTGGCCTAAATTAATCCGAGCCCTCAAATACGGCGTCCCTCGTAGCCCCTGTGTCACTTCAAGACGTTTACACCCTACAATTCACAGTTTTACTTTTTGAGTTTTTAACTTGTTCCGAGAACGTGTGATACTTTTTACTTTGCTTGTTGAGATGTTTCCTACTTTTCACAAACGCCTAACGCCCACGCAAATAATTTTCCATTCACTCTGGTGGTCAACTACCCTCTTTCGTTGCATACATGGGCGGGATCGTGAAACCAGAAGTAGTGGCGTTTTACCTTTGACAGAATAGAATTAGGCGCGGCTACTCCCATATAAAAATGCTCTATAGACAGTCTATAGACTTGTTATAGACTATGCTGCCTTCGTATAGATATTTATTTTTGTCTTTTCATAGACTATAGGCTGTCTATAGACAAAATTAGACTAAAGGTCTACAGCCATAAATCTGTAGATTTATCTATAGATTTACGGATTTGTCTAGGATTTGTCTATAGAGAGTCTATAGACTTTATAGACCGAAGTCTATGGACAGGCTATAAACTGTCTAAACAAAATTTATAAAGGCTGAGTCCACAGGACCTAATCATAACAGCGTAGGCCACGCATTTCGATTGAGGCGAAATGTAAAAACTACGTGCTGTGCGATTCAAGCGATCTTTGACGAATCTGAGCTGGTTGGAATTAATTTGCAAACATCATCCACTCCAGCATCTATCATAGCCCATGTGCAGTGTCTGGATATTGAACCTCTGACATACTGGTGCAAAATGAAATATTGAGTACCGATTGGCTCACCTGAGAACCTGAAGAAGCCGTTTCTTGGGAGCGTGCAGAATATAGACTTTTGTAGGGACAATGAAAGTAACTTTCCTTGCTTTCTTAGAGCAAACGTGAGTAAAGTGTGATATCCCTTCATGCTAATTAAACAAGATTTGCTCATTGCCTTTTCAGGAATGCTACCGGCGCTTTGGATGTGGGCGCTGACCGTAAGCGCCCGGGTATACAGACCCGGGATCATCTAGACCGTCTCTCCATCTGCCATCCAACAAACAAAAAAAGTTGGCATTAGTCATTGTATCTTCCATTTGCCTACGTATCGTAAAACGAAGAAGTAACTCATTTAAAAATTTCGAACCACTCGATTACTGCTTCGCCCCGCGACGCCTGGTTGCACGCGGAGACACAGGCCGCCATGCGGGGATCGTTCGGCGCAATTCAGAAAATCAAAAGCGCCCATCGCTGGCTACGGCTCAGCCAATAGGAAAATAGTCGTTATACAGGGTGTTTCACCTAAGGCTTTACATAAATTTTAAAATGTGCTTTTTTGAGTTCGAAGAGGGCTTTTTCCTTCCAAAAACATCTCTAGACAGTCTATAATCTACAGACTCTCTATAGACGAACCCTAGAGAGGAGTCTGAAGGCAATACAAATACTATAGCCAGTCTATACACAATCTATAGATTTTGGCCGGCCATTCACTTTCAGTAGACTTTTGCCTATATACAGTCTATAAACTTTCATTAGACAAAAATATCTATAGGAAGGCAATAGAGTCTATAAGAAATCGATAAATTTTCTATAGACCATTTTTATAAGGGTTTTCAGCATAGCATTTTTAGTGATGTAGTGTGTAGGGATAGAGTTAAGATGTGCTAACCAGCAGGCTGTTTAACTAATTTGAATAGTTGACTTACTGGCCGCCGTCGTGGCTCAGTGGTTATGGCGCTCGGCTACTGACCCGAAAGGCGAGGGTTCAATCCTGGCCGCGGAGGTCGCATTTCGTTGGAGGTGAAATTCTAGAGGCCTGTGTACTGTGCGATGTTAGCGCACGTTAAAGAAACCCGCGTGATCGAAATTTCCGGAGCCCTTCACTACGGCCGTCCCTCATAGCCTGAGTCGTTTGGGACGTTAAAACACCGTAAACCAAACCAGTTAACTTTTTAACTATTACTCTTTTAACTGAGAGGCATGTAGCCAGCCTTAGTTAATATCCATGGCAGTTTTTAGAATTTCAAAAGCTCTGTTACCCTCGGTGCTGTGGCCCAACAAATTCAGGCTACACCGCGCCAAAATACACGCGCCTTCGAGACGCTTGCAGGCAAAGCAACCTCTCCAGAGCACGTAACTCGTCGAAATAGCCCAGCTGGGCCACAGCGCCGAGCGTAACAGGGTTTTCAAAATTGTAAAAACTGATATGGATATTAACTACAGTGGGGTACAGTTCAATTTTTTCTTCCTGACAGATAATTTTTATCCATCTTTTTAAAGATTAAGATCATGCAAATTTATAGCTTACCCTAGGAGTGTGCTACTTTTTAGATTGCATGGCGAGATGTTTTCAAGGCAAAATCACTCTTTGAAGAATTGGCTAGAAAAGGATTTTTACCTTTTTTTTATAAGCCAAAGGTTACCGGCCCACAAAGCATTTACCATTCATCTTGAGTGCCTGCTACCCTGTTGCGTCGCACACTAAGTATTAAAACACGCACAGGAGCCTGGATGTGAAACCGGAAGTAGCGGCGTTATGCATTGACGGAACGGAAATACGCATCGGCTACTGGGTCCAAGACCACGGGAACGAATCCCGGCATCGGGAGTAATTAATAATTGGCAAACACCATCCACTACGACGGCTCCCATAGCCTCTGTGCAGTATGTGGATGCTAAACCCGGCACGCTAGTGCAACATAAATATTGAGATTCGTTTGGCTCTTAGAACCTGAAGAAGCCATTGTTTAGGAGCAGAAGTATGTCCTAGAGTTTGTTACGTCTTCTTGCTAATTAACCCGATTTGCTCATTGCCTTTTCAGGGAGGCTACCAGCGCTTTGGATGTGGCCGCTGACCGCAGGCGCTCGGGGACGCACTCTCCGGACCATCATGACCGTAGCTCCGGCAGCCATCCAGCAACAGAGAAAGGTTGGCATTGGTCGGCTCTCTCTTAAAGTCGCCTACGGATCGTAAAACGACGAAGTAACGCCATGGGAAAGCTTTTCGAACGCAGACAGCTTCGCATTGGCGCGACTCAAAGGACACGGAGACATAAGCCACCATACGAGGATCGTTCGGCGCCTTTCGGGGAGTCAAAAGCGCACGTCGTTGTTGGGTACGGCTCAACCAGCGCGAGAACAGTCGTTAGATGTCGTTTGTGCAACACGCGCCGTGATATGTGCCGTCATAGCATAGCCGTGAGTAACCCGTACGCCACACACGCGCACAACCGGACACGTTAAGAATTCGCATTGTCTATCGAGGGTGCAGTTCGCTGGCGTAGCAGTTACACCCGGTGAGAGCCAGAGTTGGGGTATATATGCTGCAACGTGCGCGAGCCATTTCAGCGGTTAAGAAAAAAAAAGTGAACGTGACCGTCGGGAAGGAAAAATGCACCAGCATCATCAAGCATTTGCTTTTTTCATACTTAGCATTTTGACACCTTTGAACCCCCTTTTTTTCAGATTTTCATTTCTTTAATTAACCAGTTATTCGCAAAAGCCTCATTAACTCGTGATCGACTATCATACAACATTCAATCTTCACTCACTAGAACCAAAAATGACCATGATACGATATCTTTACGCAGCCCCAGATCATTTCCGACACGCGGTGCCGACTGCATGCCGACGGCTTTTCGACCGAACGAGCTGTATACGCACAAAAAAATGCGAAAGAAATACCTTTATCACTGCAACGAATAGATTTCCTTTGGATTTGTGGACATCATCGCTGACCGCCATCTCGCATGTCAGATTGCAGGCAGCTGCCCTGTCTCCCGTCAGGCTCGCGCATTGGTTCCTCATCCAAGCAGGTGAGTTCAGATAAATCTGGAGCCACTGGGGGCTTTTAGTGGGGCAGCTGCTGACAGGCATGTCGTTCAGAACGTTTTTCCCTTCCTCTATCTTTAATGAAGGGGCAAGCAGCGACGCCGATGCAGCGCCCCTAGCGGCTTCGCGGGCGCAAGTGCGTCCGTCACGTGGGTGTCAACCAACCGGGCACAATACCTACCGCGCCCCGCCCCTTCCCCTGCAGCAGTGAAGGAAAGAAAGAAAGGGTAAGTGACCCCGGTGAGAGGAACTACCCTCCAAAGTGGTGCATACTTTGTCCCGGTCGCTGTGACTGCATAAGTGAAAAGTGAAAAAAAAATTATTTGAATGGAGAGTACACTTAAGCTCCTCCTTAAGAGTGTGACTCGATATCGTAGTAGGTTAGGCTTTCGATTCTGAGCAGTTTGGCGTATTTGAACGCATTTCTCATTTGTTTTTTTCTTTACTGTTTAAAATTCCCCAATTACACCCTCTAAATTTTGTTAATTAGCATCATCAAGCATTGGCTTTCTATTCTGAGCATTTTGACACCATTGAATCGTACTTTTAATTACAATGATTTCATTAACTCGTCATCGCCTGTCACGCACCAATCAATGGTCAGTCACTAGAACCACAAATTGACATGATACGATTTTTTCACGGAGGCCCCGATTATTTCCGGCAAGTGGTGCGGACTAGTACAACGCCGACGGCTTTCCGATCGAACGAGCTGTAACGCTATCGCGTAAAATGGTAGTGTTTTAGAGTAGAGTAGCATGGGCGAAAATGCTAAAGGCAACATCGTCAGGGCAGTGGCGCATCGCTTAACCGCTGCACCACTGAGGACTCCCGGTGATGTATATGAATATAAAGAATAACCTGCATATGTGGGAATTAACCCATTACGCTATGGCGTCGTACTCTTAAAGTGCGGAACGTGAGTGTCCCCTGAAATTTTTTTCCCAGCTTACCTAATAAAGGAGTGTTTTTGCACTAGAACGTAGTTATACATTTCAAGAGAACAGAAGGATAGCCTGCTACGCTTTAAATTACCGCGGGCAGTGCCAAGGTGCCAAGGGGTGTCATAAGCCAGAGCCACCTTTTTTGTTAGCTGGTGGATGTGAACTCCCTCTCGGGATGCGTGCGTGTTCGATGTGTTTCAAAGTTTAGCCTCTCCGTTCCTTGAGTTATAGTATTTGATATCCGCGTGTACTGCGTACATCTGCTGCCTCTTAAAAGACCTCAGTTTCCGAGAGCGGTACGACGGAGGATGACGTCACATTCTCCTTGCGCAGGCCGGCAGGTTTCCAAGCGTCCCGGTTGGCGTGGAACACGTGCGTGGGTTCCTTTGCGGTAAGTGATCAGTGTCGTAGTGCAGGGCGACTACCACGGCGGGACGGTGGCTAGTGCGTTCATCCGCTAGGCACAAGGTTACGCGTTCGAACCCCGCCACTGCGATCGGAGTTAGAAGCGGAGAGGTAAACACTCCCTCGCAGTGAGATTTTTTTATGTACTTCAACACACTGAAGACATCAATGCTTAAAGTATACCTACGCTGAAAAAAGAAAGTGTGCGGGTATTCCAAAAAGTGTTTAGTGGTGGTTTTGCTATTCTTTCGCTATATTTATTAGAGACCCGTGTGTTGTGCGACGTCAACGCACGTTAAATAACCAGAGGTGATGTACATTATTTCGTACCTGTCAACTGTACGGCGTGCCTCGTATAGCCCATATGTCGCTTCGGGACGTTAAACTCTACAATTTACAGTTTAAATTATATTCGTGCCTTAAATTATTATTTTGCATAATCTGCAGCCCACATGCCAGCACAGGAATATGCACAAGCATAGAAACTCAGCAAACAGTACGTATGATAAAGCAGCAATGCACGGATCATGCTAACAGGAAACGAAATGAGAAGACCGCACTGTGGCATTTCCTTCATCGGCTTTGGAAAATTGTTGACCATAACAGGCTAGTGAGAGACAAGCGCCCCTGGCTGTTCACACCCCCTATGGGAATAAACTTCCACACTGTAAAACTACGATTGGGAGGAGTACAGTAACCGCCACCATAGCGTCCGGAATGCTGTTTCGTATTTCATGTGTTTGTGCCTATTCCTGTGCTAACGCCACTGAAGCGTCATAAACCCCGCCGTGGAGATAAAGCGGCATCCGGCGTTGTAGTGTTCACCTGCCGCGGTTCACAGGTGTGGCAGTGTGAAGAGAAGAAAATCCCCACTTTTCTTGTAGGGCAGAGGAGGGGAACCTGCCACGAGACCCAAGAGGAAGAAAAGGCGGTGTTCGGCATTTTAGTGTTCCCACCTGCCTCGAATGGCAGGAGGCGAAGTAGTGAGAGAAATCTCTCCCCTCCGCTTGTAGCGGAGAGGCAGGAGGGTGTCTGCTGAGGTAAAAACACACAAGGTTGCGCCGCGGACAGAGGCTGGTTCCCAGAAGGACAACCGGGGGCGGTGGCAACCGTGGAAAGTGCAGGGCCAATGAGCAATTGTATTTGTTTTTTTAGCATTTCTTATGAAACCTCCGTTATTGGTGAAGGTCGCGTATATGTCTTTATAATGTGTTTATCTGCCGACACGTGCCAAACAGCTTCAAGCCGCCGCAAACTGCCAGCAAGCCTCAAAACTAGTTTGCTAAATTGAAACTCTCTAATTATCGTCCAGTGTAGCGCGAGTCATAACAGCTGACATCTGCGTAAAATTTTTATACTCTGGAGCTTATGCGTCGCCCTCCCTCGCTACATGGTCTCATTGAAGAACTTTCCTTTCAGGGTGAGCATTTAAAGGTCCATGTTAAGTGCTCGTTACGGCTGCGTTATATATCTATTCGCTGTGTGATCACCTCCTGCATATCGCAGCGCCGTCTGCGGTCCCGCGAGCGAGCTGCAGGCGGAACCAACCGGTTCATCAGGAATGTTTTCGCGCGTGGGTCTACCAGTCGGCAGCCGTTCATCAGGCCAGCAGCCTTTGGTGAGTGAGTACAGCTTTCCAGAGGATGATGCGAGACAGGAGTTGTATGTCGAGAACCCTCTCATAAACAAACACTCCTTTGTGAGTGGGTGATGTACAGATTATTCTTTACAGGGAGCTTTTTTCTTTTACAGCGATAGCTGTTATAGGCGCCCGTCTCTGGCTTTCTCGTCGTCGTCGTGGTCGGTGTAACCAGTGCGTGCGTTAATATCACGGTCACTTTAATGTCACGTGACCCTATGTCAGTGTCAACTTGGGTCGCATGAGCCTAAGTGTGGCTCTATTTGGAACAGCCGCCTGCCAGTGCAGGGGTGCCTCATTTGGCCACTACACCAGTGCGCCAATAATATATCCCCAACACTCAACGCCTAAACACCTATCACTGAACATCGCGTTACACAGCCGTAACAGTCCTGCGTTCTTTTTTTTTTACTCCTATCAAGGCAGAGTGACTTGAGGGAGTAACGTGCTTCCTTCGGCGGTGGTAGTGAGAGCGCTCAAACTGCACTCTCCTGGTGAATGTATCGCTGCGGCGTCAGAGCTTGCACAGCCGCAGAGAAATGCCATTCATAGAGAACCTCATCCCGTACGTTGGAGGTCCACGCAGTCGTACTGCGTCTTATAATTGGCGTGGTAAATAATGGTCGAGACGTGCGGGTATTTAGCGGACGAGATTTTTATTGTTTCTTTTTCGAAATCAATCTGCACAAGACGCGGTCATTTTTAATTCCACTTTAGCGGCTGGAAAGATCAAAAACTCTGTCAAGTAATGCTTGAACTTCGGTCAATCAGTTTTGGTAGTTTTAAGCGTTATTAATGGCAAAGCATTTGATGTATTCACAGTATTGAGCGCACTTTACGCAGAATAAATGCTTTTAAGATAATACCTCTAATTAACGCGTTTGACAGCTACCGACGCAATGACGGTCCACCAACACCTGTGCGGAGCGCCCTGTGATGTCCATGGCAACACCGGTAGCATATCACCCTACTGGAAAAAGGTGTTGGTGTCTTCACGGTCGCGTGATGCCGACACGTGACCGGCCACGTGATGGTGACGTCGCGGTCACCTGATGTGACGTAACAACGGCATGCTTTCGTGAAGTGTTACGCTAATGATGACGCAGCTCACTTCACAAGTGTGCCAGCAACAGCTTCGCTGTAAAATAGCAATGACAGTTGCACACGAAACGAAAGGAGCACCGCAATACCCGAGCCTTTGCAAAAATTTTTTAAACAGTCTATAGACTGTCTGTAGACTTCTGTCTATAAAGTCTGTAGGCTATAGACTCTACAGAAGTCTTATTGCAAATCCCATAGAGAGTCTATAGACAATCTATAGATTTATAGCCATACTCTTTGTCTATAGAGTATGAATAGACAAAAAGAAACATCTATAAGAAGGCAATAGTCTATAGAAAAGTCTGTAGACTGTTTCTAGACTGTCTATAGACCATTTTGTAGGATAGTTCTGTCTCAGTGTCTTGATGTCCTGTTTTATGTATCGCGCTGACAGCTTTCCGTTCCCATTTGTCGTGCAGGCGGTCCTCCTCGATGAACTCTGGGCATCCTGCCTGGCAGCACAGCAGGTGTGATGAGAAGAATGTGAGATCCGGCTCCTCAACTGTCGGAAGCGCCAGTTTAAGGCTTTGGTAAAGCAAGCGGCCTGCAAAACACGGGGGAATAATCATGCTTGCGTTGTTCCCACGATGTCTCTCGTAGAACAGTGTAGTCGGAAGAAGCAAGTGTTTCGATCATGGACGTTCAAGGAGGCTTCAAAAGCCCTCTCTGCATACATCTGCGAACAGCCATTAGCTCTCACCTTCGGGAGTGCTGGTTTAGCATGCTGGTTTAGCAGGATTTTGTATGGGCGCATCCTTCTGCGATTGTATTGAAAGAAATGTGGTGAAGGAATCGCATGGAAGAGGGCAGGTTTTTTTTAGAAAACATGTTCAACGCATTTCATGTCACTGTGCTTATTTATGTCTTACTGTATCTCGTCTTAAGCCTGCGGTGCGCATACACAGCGGCACTTCTGCAGGGATTCAAAATTTTCGCAAGCGGAACTGCCCATCCCACTTACTCATTTTAAGCGCAACAAAGCACCAAGACTAGGCAAAATAACGTATCGAATGCTGTATTGAATGGGTCGATAGCTGTCGATTTTTGCTCGGACACAAGTTTGCAAACATTGTCTTTGTTGCAAAGCTCGGTTATGTATCGCAAGTGATGCGTTGTGCAAGAACATACTAGACATGCACCGACTTTTCACGACCATTGTGTGGCGCTCTGAACGAGAACCTATGCTTGGTGACAATTGCTTCTTCCTGTAGAGTTTAGAGGAGCTGGCCTTGTTCGCTTGTTCAATAACCAGCTTGCCTCACGGCTTTTCCTGCTCAAATGTGCAGGCCCCTTATTTCTGCTGGCAGCGTTAGAAAAAGTGATTGAGTTATCTACCTTATCTGTTTGCATTGACTGGTCATGGCCGTGACGGAGCTTTGTGGAGTTTCCTGAAGGTGTGTGCGGACATTTGGTTTCCTCACTGTTCGCTTTTCGTTACTATATTTGCTCGACCTGTCAAGAAGGCAGATGACAAACAGGCTAAAGGGGTCTCTGTTGCCTCTGCTTAAAAAAATGTTATCCGTCAAGCGTGGCTTCGCGCCAAAGTGACCGTCATGCCATGGTCGGTGAACTGCCTCCTGTGTGACCAACCTGACATGATCGATGATTGCCTTGTATGATGCCGTGATGCAGTGTTTTTCTGGGACAGTGTTCGGCGGACGATTAAAAAGAACATTGAGATCTCGCCTTGCAGTAATGAGGTTAGGGCACGTTCCAGCCAACTGTAGCCTGCCGCCTGTCAGCTATACCCATGGGCAAGAGATGCACGTATAACCTTTACGAACACGTATCAGCTGGTTAACGGTTTTTGTTTGGGCGAACCCTTACCTGTCTTTCATCACGCGCACTGGCTAGCAGAGTCGTCCGTCGTTTCTATTTCACTCCGTGGCATGCATAACAATTTCCGACGCCACGTTGAGAGTGCTTGCCTTCGTATATACTTGCGCGCCGCGTTTTTCCTGCAGTCGTTTCTTCTTGACTTGCGACGTTCGTCCTTTTGTGACCTTGTCTTTTTCGCTACGTGGCTGCTCCGCAAGCCACTCTTTTTAGCCCACATTTATTTCTCGCTGAAGAGTAATGAATGTTGTCGCTCTATCCTCCCCCCCCCCCCCCCCCCCACGATTGCCGGGCAGCCATCGTCAACTCTTGGCGGAGACTCGGGCGCCGACAAAGGCGAGAGTCGTGTGGAATACCTGCACCGCGTGTTGGGGTGACCGGCAGCCGGCAGCTCGGCTTCCATCCTGCAGCTGACGGGTGAGGAATTTCTCGCAACTTACTATGTAGTACCTTTTATCATGCTTTCTCGTCCGAGTGAAACTAAAGACGGAATCGACGGCGGCGGATCACTGGTGGAAAGAGGAGGCTGGATTTACTCCCAAGCATCGCGTTGTGTCGTTAGTGGCTATTTATCAATAAGATAACAATGGAAGGAAAAGATGTTGCTAGCCGCAGCATCTGCCATCGAAACCTGAAGCAGCTGAGCTGCGGCTAGCAGGAATAAAAGTGCAGGGGGAGGGAAAGAAAGGGGGAAAGATAGTGAGAAAGGATAGGGGTAGGGAGTAATATACACTGTGTGCAAATATACAGGATACGAAATAAATGTGGGATGTTGCGTCGCGCATCATAGGAGTAATCGCGTCGCGTTCGTTTTGCCGTTTCGGGGCGTCGGTCGCGGGGAAGCGGAGGCCGCAGTGGAAAGACGCAAGCCTCGCAAGAATTGACTCACCACCAACGTTGACATTATTGGCGCCTGGCGAGCGTGATTAACTGGTCAAAGGCGCTCGGCACTTACTCTCGGAAAGCAGCACCGACTTGTAATTTGAATTAAAGACTAGTTTTTGGGGAGTTACCTGACGCACCTTATTAGGTGCAAACGAAATGTATTTGGGGGATCGCAGTCACTCGCAGGCGATTCCATACGACGTCCTGTAGGCGCGTCGAGACAGCATACAAGCGCGTTATCGTTATCTGAAGCGTTTCTAGTCGTGTCGGCCGCTCTCATGCTAAATCCTACAACCCAGATCGAAGTTCGCCATCGGCCCCTTCAAGTTAATTCATTATTAAGAACGTTATCTCTTATTCATCACGTTTCTCGATTTCTTCGGGTCTGCTACCACCTACCTTCGGCGCGAAGTTTTGTCCGATGAATTCAAGATGGCAGCCTCCATAGCAAATCGATATAGCAACCGAATCGGTGATTTATTGGTGACGTCATTAGTATATCGAAATGTGATTGATTTATGAGGTCACGGTTTTGTGACGTCATAATTAACTAGTCACGTGACTGTTTAATCTGTTATAACTCAGTAATTAATGAGGTCATCACAAGACGAATCACATTGACTGATGAGGTCACGGTTTTGTGACGTCATAATTAACTAGTCACGTGACTGTTTGATAGATTATAACTCAGTAATTAATGAGGTCATCATAAAACGAATTAGTTATTTGAATCCTTTAGATGAGTAGAACACGTAAGACACCAATATTAACTAAAGAAGTTAATATTTAGTTATAGATAGGCTTAAATTTAATTACTTATAATTAACCGATGAAGTCATGATCTAACTAATGGCATATTCGTAACGCGCTCAATTAGTAGAGCACGTTACTCCAATATCGCCTTATTGCGTTATTATTTAGCTATGGTTAGGCTTAACATTGCGGCTGTGACGTCAGCCCTCGGCAGCTCAGAAGGCGGTAGGCGCCCGCTCGCCGTTGTCTACACAGTATGGGGTGTCTTCGTCATGTGCGTGCAAGGCGAGCCTTCAGGAGCCAGACTGGCAGCGTCCTTACCGCATGGTTGGTGCAGTGGACAGCTGCCAGAGGTAAGCGGAACTGTTGACTCATGAAACGTATACTATATCTCGCGATTACAGTCGCTTCGAGCAGCAGGTAGTAGTAATGTTTCGTTTTTATGGAGCGTATGCAGGAGTGTGGATATAAATTTTCGTAAGCAGGGAAATGCTTTTAAATATGGCCGCAAAGTAACAATTATCCCCTCTAATAATGCGAAAGCCTTTAACGGCTCACCGTTGTCCGTCCGTCCGCGAAATCTGTCACACTATAGCTGTCAATCAAATGGCGCCAACTCGATCAGATGAAAAAAGTCCTTGTGCACGGTGGGATTCGAACCACCATCCTTCCGTTTCGCAGCCGAGCGTGCTAATGTTTTCGCCACTTCCTCCCAAAGTATAACTAGTTCTCCTTGTCTAGCGCAAAAACGCTGGAGAGTGTTTGCGGAAAGGCGTTGAATCAGACGGATTCCACCCAAACGCCCTCTAGTGTCTTTAACATTCAAGATGCACCAACGATTGAGTGCTTAATCAACATCTTAACCGCACATCAGTGACACAAGCATCAACACCACGCTAAACGCCTTGACGCACTTTCGATAAATAATGTGCCCCCCTGAATTTTTATTTTTCGTTTGTCCCAAGAGAATGGTCTTCAGTTATCAAACTGTACAAGGGAATGTTACGATGAACCCATCTGGGGGATTGCAAAGGTATGCAGTCATTGTCAGAAATATACAGCTCAAGGGGCTCCTGCGAAAGACTAGTGGTACAATCTCCAGCACCCATGCAAGTCTTAAACCGTGCGCGAGTGAGGACAACCGTTGTTCTCATCATCGAGGGATTTGGAAAGCCGGTGATGATCAACAAGCTCGACCGCATGGCTACCCAGTGGACTGTGTATTTTTGACAAAGGCTGTACATAGTAGGCATGCGTGCGCATTTCGCGGTCCATGATGGCGGGGTTTTTGCATGCAATGGATTAGGTGTGTGCCCACAGCGTGCCGTGACAATGCTTATAGCCTGATTCGTGCTCCGTGGTTAGCTGCATTCAGATTTACCTACGTTCATCTTGCTAAGACCCGGAAGAGGAAATGAGGTCTGAATGCATACGCATCTGATGCAGAGAAAAGGTGGAAGGTACCTATTTTTCGCCAACGAATGAACCACAATGTCGCCAGCTAGCCTTTCGACTCACAAACCACAGGTACCTGCCCTATTTATGACGACAGAAAATTTTCAGTTGTAACAGATTTTCTTGTAGTATCATAGAACCCCATGACAGAAATTCTTGTCGTAACAACAGAAATTTCTGTAGTATTTTAGCAGTCTCGTGTCGTAACGACAAAGCCAGTTCTGTCGCTACAACAAACAACTTATCAGTACTACTGTCACAGATTTTCTTGTAGTATCTTAGAACCTCATAGCAGAAAATCTTGTCGTAACAACAGGTTCTTCTTTAGAACTCGAGCAGTCTCCTCTCAATCCGATAGAGCCAGTTCTGTCGTAACAACAAACAACTTAGCAGTACTACAGAAAAATCTGTCGTAACGACAGAACGACAGAATTTCATTTTGTATTCTGGGACCGGCTCTGTTGTATTTTTCGACTGGGACATGTCCTGCGCCGACGGAGTCTTTGTGTTTCTATACCGCAGTGCCGGCCCGGCGAGTCCCGCCGCAGTCGGGGTGATGGCTTTCCCGTGCACAGCGGCAGGGCCACTTAGTCGTCTTCGGCACGGACCCCAAGGTACGTATTCGAAAGACAGTCAGTTCTGAGCAGCCTGGAATGAATCATAACGGTTCAGCCCACATAAGTTTAATGTACCGCAACAAACTAATTATTTTTTCTCCTAAAAGCAACAAAAAAATTGGAGGACGTTTAAGCTTCGCTTTTAAGAGTGGAACGCGACACGACAGCAGAGAAGCCAGGGAGTCCACGGAACGCATCGACCGTTCGGCGCGACGCCTTGCCCGCTAGACAAGTCACGCGGAGTCTGTAGGAAGCATCTCAAAAAAGCCCATCCGCCGCCCGAAGAAATCATGAACGGGCTGCAGTGACGCTGCTCTTTGAATTGGCAGTAATGTGTCTCCGTTGTGACTTTAGAGTAAAGGTAAGGCGCAGTAACTGTCTCACATATCGGTGGACACGTCAACCATGCCTTGAACAAAGGGACCAAGTTTGTAGCGAAAGGAGAGACCGAAAGAGAGACCGCAATATAGGTCTGCGTCTCAGTTGTCGTCACAATCGTTCACCACAACACCGTACAGAAGCGTACATCACAGGCGCTCGGGCACTACGGGTTCCATGGCATCGTGATGGTTGAAGCCCGCAGAAAACATGCGCACAGGTCCGGCCACCGCTGGCTGCGCGTCTCAAGCTCGAGGAGGTCGCGAAGGCCCCCGCTGCCGCCCGCAGGGGACGAAACCACCGTTTTATCACCGGGCTCCGCGTTCAGACCAGCTTACGTCGTCTGCCGATCTTCCGAATCCAAATCCACAACTCATGTGCAATGTCAGTGCACGTTAAGAAACCCCAGGTCGCCGAATTACCGAAGCCCTCCACTACGGCGTCCCTTAAATCCTGAGTCGGTTTGGAACGTAGAACAGCATAAACCCAAACTCAGACCTAACCAGTATCACTGGTAGCTTAATTTTCCCAGTGACTCTAAACAGAACACATAACGCCACCTATCGTACATCAGCGCTAGATGTTCGAAGCGTAATAATAATAATAATCATTGGTTTTGGGGGAAAGGAAATGGCGCGGTATCTGTCGCATATATCGTTGGAAACCTGAACCGCGCCTTAAGGGAAGGGATAAAGGAGGCAGTGAAAGAAGAACGGAAGAGGTGCCGTAGTGGACGGCTCCGGAATAATTTCGACCACATGGGTGTCTTTAACTTGCACTGACATCGCACAGCACACGGGCACCTTAGCGTTTTGCCTCCATAAAAGCGCAGCCGCCAAGGTCGGGTTCGAACCCGGGAACTCCGTATCAGTACCCGAGCGCCCTAACCACTGAGCCACCACTGCGGTTTCGAAGCGGCGGCTGCATTTCTATGGAGGGAAAACGCTAAGGCGCCCGTATGCTGTGCGATGTCGGTGCACGTTAAAGATCACCAGGCTGTTGAAATTATTCCGGAGCCCTCCACTACGGCACCACTTTCTCCCTTTCTTCTTTCATTGCCTCCTGTACCCCTTCCCTTGGGGCGCGGTTCAGGTGTCCGCGGAATATGAGACAGATACTGCGTCATTTCCTTTCCCCAAAAACCAATTATTATTATTATTATTATTATTATTATTATTATTATTATTATTATTATTATTATTATTATTTGTTCGCATTTAATTTCATCTCTACAACATGACAGGCGCAGCAGTGCCACAGCTCATTGATGTCAAATGAAATCCTTTATAGCGTAGAACGCGATTGTTATAGGTTCCCATTTCAAAATTGGCACACTCGTCAGCTGCTGACCCGAAAAATGCGGGTTCGATCCCGGCCGCGGCGGTCACGTTTCGATGAAGGCGAAATTCTGGAGTCCCGTGTACTGTGCGATGTCAGTGCACGTTAAAGAACCCGAGGTGGTCGAAATTATCGGAGCTCTCCACTACGGTGTCCCTGATTGCCTGAGTCGCTTTGAGACGTTAAATTCCTAAAGACTATAAACTATTAACTCATCAGTACAGAAAGAAACTTCACGAAGTCAAAGACCACAATGGATTTACCAGGTGACGTTTATTCAGTTTGAACCAACCAGTCGTGGTAGTTTCTCCGCGTGCTCTCCTCTCAACATAAAACACCTTGGTTTGATTCTCCATATCTCCACAAGGCTTTTTACAGCGAGAGCTATTAGGCACCCGACCGTGGCTTTCTCGCCGCCGTTGGCATAACCGATTGGTGCTAGCGCACCCACCGGTTGCGCCACTCAACCTGGGTCGTACAACCCCACGGGTGGCCCTGCTGGAACAGCCGCTTGCCAGTGCAGGGGTGCAGCACGTGACCACTACACCAGTGGTCACGTGACTAAACAGCTATCGCTGAAACTCGCGTTACATAGCCGTAACCTTCCTGTAAGCTTTTTTTTATTTTTGAGATTGGCGGGTTTCGTGTTACAACGCCGACAACGCCAACGACGCCGACCCCGGATTTTCCGCGACACGAGCTCCTCAAGGCTATCGCGCTAAAAGGCATCCTACTGGATATAATTGTTTGTACTCTTTGCGCATTAAACATCGATACCTCTGCGGGTCTTTACGCGGGATGTTTACGCGTCCTTGACACTAGGTGAACTGGTGACGGGGCGTAAATTTTCACTTCGCGTTTCTTACTGCGCAGTTCGCATGCGGGCTGAATCAAACAAAAAGCTACCAACTGAGTACGTTGCAAATCTTCCATGGCCAATCTGTGGGTAGAAAAGACGTTGAGGCCGAGGTGACTGGCCCAAAGTTTGGCGCTCAATATTATGATTGACCTGCTTATCAATGACGGTGAATGCATAAATGTCAGCTAAAGGAAGGCGTGTTCACGCGTCTCTAAATGCAGGGCTCGGAAATGCGCCGAACAAGATCATTTTTAAGCAATAACATACTTGCGCACGGTACGATGCTCAGTAAACGCATGCAAGCCAAGATATTCGACGTAGCCGAAAAACCGTTTGCTAATGTTTGTTTTTGTTTATTTTCAAGCGTCAGTGTTTCTTTGTATGCAAAACTGCGCCGAAGACCATTGTGCGGCTTAAGAGGGGTTTCCTACGCCTCAATCCAAAACTCGTGGGAGAATAGACAGCAGTTTTCACAGTGAATCATTCAGGCTACTAGCGCCTGACGCCAACGCCTGCAGTGCGCTGAAAAACTATAGCTTTTCTTTGTTGCCGTATGAGTGCGCTCAGGTTTAGGCTGAAAAATAATGACATTAGTATCCCCGTGTTGTCGATTTCCCCGTCTCTCTGTCTGGTGTGCAGTTAAAGCGCTTTGCTTTAAGGCGCTATGTGCAAATTCGTCCATCAGTCAATCCTGGACACTCTGCGGAGGCGAAACACAAAAATGGTTCCCGTGGGCTGTGTGATTTTACCGCACGTCAGAGAACCACAGGTGGTCTAAATTAAGCTGGTGACATCCACAACGTCGTCCATGCACTTAAAAACGTGTGTTTAAGAACTTCTTGAAACTTCAAAAATAATTTCTAGCTTACGCAGTGTTTGACACGTGAAAACATTAGATGCTTTAGCGTTGATCAAGGCAACTTAGTATACATATATTTTCGTCTCTTTGGGTGCTTTGAGCTGTCTGTAACTAATACTGTTATAGCAATTTTATGGGGCATTTACAGTGGTGTGTCTTTTAACCATTAGAACCCATCGTCAGTGAAAACTTTTGCTTGCCACACTTACACTCTTTTGAATAAATTTCCTGTAATACCTACGCAGATTTCCTCTCTCATGAGCCTTCTTACCATGCTATGAGCTGTGTGGCAATTGGAGTCATTTGCGGGTCCACTGTTAAAAGACTCACTTAATTGCAGCTTTACGTCCAAAACCTCCGTGCGTTCATGAAGACATGCCATGTAAAATAATTTCGCATTTAAGGCAATGTACACACAAATAATTTTAAACGCGAGAGCGTTAAAACTACGAGCACAAAAAGAAATTTTAACGCGACAGCGTTAAGGCTTCCCTAGTACAGTGTTGCAAATGGGTTGCAAGCCCCAAGGGTAGCGTTGGCCTGGCGGCCTGGGGCACAGCTGGAAACATCCGAAGGTCCCGGCAAAGGATGAGTCGACTGGCAACAGAACAACTTGTTTATTCTGGCATCGCAAAAGAGCAGCCGGTCAGGGCGACCACGTTACTCGAAGGAAGAAATCGAAGTCTCTCCTTGGCGTCCGGCGCAGCTGCCTTTTATACCCTCGGAGTCGAGGGCAAGAAGGAACGGCTTGGGATGAGTCGCACAAGACGGCGACGCACGGACATGTACAGACGTGACGGGCGCGTCCGCCGGGCCGGCGCCGGTCAGACCTCCTCGCCTCCCAGTTGGGGAGCTCCTCTCCCCGGCTGCCGCGCTTTGACAAGCGTGGGCACCAACATGCACACACACACACACACACACGCACACACGACGACACGTGGCATTGAAACCTGCCTGGACGCGCTTGGCGGGAGGCGTTACGGCAGCACTGAACGGGCCCAAAATGACCGCCACTTTGAACGAAGCCCCGGCGTCCGTTGCATCCGCGCCGGCTATACTGCGCGTCGTAGGCGAAACGTAACAGACCGCCCCGCCGGAGATCCCGATGGTCAGAAGGAGATCCCGATGGTCAGGGGACTGCATCCGCTGTCCGGAGGGATGTCGCTCGATGACGCTCGTAATCAAAACCGGTCGTCCCTCGACGTTGCTTGAGCGCAGCGCACAGAGAAGGCCACGTTCTCAGGTTCAGGATCACACAGGACACTGCAAAGTGACTTCGGGAGAGTTGCCATTTTTGTGCTCGTTCCCAGCAAGCGTTAGAACTACGCCGAAACGCAACCGCTCAGTCAGCAAGCACGAGACAACCCTCACTAAGCTCTGCCAGGCTCTTTCCCCTTTTATACTACTGCCTAGTTCCTTACAGTAGTCAAGCAGCACTCAAAACGCGTCCACAAATTGGAAAATTGCACTAGAAAGCACATAATCACTTTGAAACACTAAACAAAAGCAATATGTTAGAAATCCTGCCTCAGGAAGAAAACATCAGTAACAAACAACTTTGAGGCGGATTCCTACGTTAGGGGCTTCGACTTAAGCCATCGCCGTTACCGTTGAGACTCCCCTTTTTGTAACGCACCTCAAAGGAATATTGTTGCAGAGCGAGGCTCCAGCGCAGGAGGCGGCCATTTTTGGGAGAGATGGTCTGCAGCCATTGGAGAGGGCAGTGATCCGTCTCAATGATAAACCTCGAGCCGGCTAGGTAGCATGACAATTTCTGAACGGCCCACACGAGACACGCACACTCTTTCTCGGTGGCGCTGTACGCTTGCTCACGACAGGTCAGCTTACGACTAGCATAAAGGACGGGGTGTTCCACTTCTCCATTTTCCCGTTGGCACAGTACAACGCCCATGCCTCGCTCACTAGCATCGCACTGAACAACGAACCCTTTTTTGTAGTCTGGCGATCGTAGCACAGGCTGGCTTGTTAGGGCGCTCTTTAGGGCGCTAAAAGCTCTTTCCTTTGTCTCGCTCCAGACGACTGTTTGGGGCTCTGTTTTTCTTAGAGCATCCGTCAGGGGAGCCGCGATATCGGAGTACGTGGGGATGTACCTCTGATAGTAGCCGGCGACACCTAAGAACGACCGAATATCGGTCTTCGTGCGCGGTTGCGGGAAGTCTCGCACAGCGGCCACCTTTATTTCAGAGGGGCGGCGACGACCCTGTCCAATCACGTGACCGAGGTAGACTACCTCGGCCTGTGCTAATTGGCACTTGGGAGCCTTGACTGTCAAGCCCGCTTCGCGCAGGCGGGTTAGCGCTGCCCGCAAGTGTGCCATATGCTCAGACCAGGATGCGGAGAATATCGCTACGTCGTCTAAATACGGTAAAGCGAATTCTTCCTGTCCCCGCAGCACTTTGTCCATGAGGCTTGAAAAGCAGTATGGCGCGTTCTTCAAACCAAAACTCAAAACTTTAGGACGGAATGTTCCCATTGGTGAAATGAACGCCGCATACCTACTAGCCTCTTCTGTAAGTGGAACCTGCCAATAACCCCTGACGAGATCTAGGGTGGAAATAAACTGAGCGCTACTAACTTTCTCAAGGCGCTCCTCGATGTTAGGGATCGGATAAATTTGATCCTTAGTGATGGAATTAAGCCTGCGGTAGTCGACGCAAGGACGAGGTTCCTTGCCCGGTACCTCAACTAAAATCAAAGGGGAGGTATAATCACTCTCACCCGCCTCAATAACACCGAGCTGTAGCATTTTCTTTACCTCAGCCTCCATAATATCGCGCTGGCGGGGTGACACCCGGTACGCCTTGGATCGTACTGGCTCTGGGGAGGTAAGTTCTATATCATGAGTAAGGACAGAAGTCCTACCAGGCCTCTCAGAGAACTGACCTTGAAACTCTTGTAAGAGTTGCTGTAGTTCGGTTTTCTGCTCAGCCGACAGCGGTGCTTTACCGATTAAGTCACTAATGACCTGATCGGTGTCTTCCCTGTTCGTCACTGAGCTTAGTCCCGGAAGCTCTTCTAACTTTCCCGTGTCGGGCATTTCCTCTCCAGTACCTGGTGCCTTCAACGCTACAGGCTCAATTTTATTCAGTTCGGACGTGCTCTGAATATCAGCTTGCTGCGCCTCCGACCCTTTCTCATTGTTCGACAACGTCGGCCCCGCAACTACCGCCTTTGCAGCGAGCTCCCGAACTCTCGATCTGGTTAAGGCCTGAACGCTAGCCTCACCAAACAAAAGCCCCTTCTCGCGCAGGAGGTGATCGGACCTGTTCGAAAATAGGTACGGGTACTGGGGGGGCAGCATAGATGACACTACGGCCTCCCTCTCAAGTGCTCCGAAAGGTCCTTCAATAAGCACTTTTGCTACGGGCAGACACACGCTATGAGCTTCCAAGGCTTGCTTGATCCATGCGCACTCGCCCGTGAACATATCGGGTTCTACGTAAGAGGGGTGAACTACATCCATTGTAGCTGCGGAATCACGAAGCACTCGGCACTCTTTCCCGTTCACGAGGAAGTCTCGCATGTAAGGCTCGAGAAGCTTCATGTTCTCGTCAGTGCTACATAATGACAAACACACGACTTCTCTTTTTGTTTCTGGACACTGCGCCGAAAAGTGACCCGGCTTCTGGCACGTATAACACACGCGCGCTTGCCTCCTCTCGAACCGCTTTCTGCGTTCGGCTTCGGCTGCCGCCGTCTCCTTACGTTCGGTCGGACTGCTTTCACTCGCATCCGCACTACGTGTGTCCCCCCCTGCTCTCATGGGTGTGAACTTCGGCCTCTCAGACTTGGAGCCAAATTCACCCTTTTGACCGTCCTTAGCTCCGCGAGCCCGACGCGTCACAAACTCCTCGGCTAGCTCGGCGGCTTTAGCCACTGTACTAACGTCTGGCCTATCCAAGACCCAGTACCGCACGTTCTCAGGTAACCGGCTATAAAACTGTTCTAGCCCGAAACACTGCACAATTTTCTCGTGGTCACCAAACGCTTTCTCTTCTTTGAGCCACTCCTGCATGTTTGACATAAGCCTGTAGGCAAACTCTGTATATGACTCACTTCTGCCTTTTTCATTTTCCCGAAACTTCCGACGGAACGCCTCCGCTGACAGCCTGTACTTTTTTAGCAGACTCGATTTCACTTGGTCGAAATCCTCTGCCTCCTCTCTCTTCAAGCGAGCGACTACGTCGGCCGTCTCGCCGGGTAACAAAGTGAGCAAGCGCTGTGGCCACGTTTCCCGAGAGAACCCCTGCTTCTCGCACGTTCGCTCAAAGTTAACCAGGAACAAACCAATGTCCTCTCCAAGCTTAAACGGCCGCATCAGGTCAGTCATTTTGAACGATACCCGTTCTCCTGCACCTTGTGCCTGACTTCCATTACGAGCGCGTTCCATCTCTACCTCGAGACGCTTCATTTCCAAAGCGTGTGGACGGTCGCGCTCTTCTTTTTCTTTTTGTTCTTTACGTTCGCGCTCGTCTTTCTCTTTTTGCTCTTTACGTTCGCGCTCGTCTTTCTCTATTTGCTCTTTACGTTCGCGCTCGTCTTTCTCTTTTTGCTCTTTACGTTCGCGCTCGTCTTTCTCTTTTCGCTCTTTACGTTCGCGCTCCTCTTTTTGCTCCCTCTCCTCAATGGTCTCAAGGCATTCCGACAGCTCGTCATCCTCAGCCTCTAACTCAAGAATAGCCCTTAGCAGTTCTGGTTTTCTGAGTTTGTCTGAGACATCCAGACCCAAATCTCTTGCAAGCTCCAGCAATTTCGGTTTGCGCAACGACTTCAAATCCATGGCTGCTCCGAATGCTGCTTTCTCTACTGCCTACTATTGTCTTGCCGCAAACTAACCCGGCAGCAACGACAACCACAATTACCAGCTCTGTTTCTGACACTAACAAAAGCCTGGCAAAACTCAGAAGAAGAAAGTCCCGCACTCACCAAACCTCGCAGCCAAGAATTCAGCGCAGTCGTTCCGCTGCAGGCAACCAGTCATCACACAGGGCTCGTTTCACTGCTCCCGGATGGTCGTTGTGCTGCTCAGCATACAGTTGACCGCATATCTTCGCTGCTGGCCTCCGTTGTCGCGATCCCACCGCTGCCACCAGTTGTTGCAAATGGGTTGCAAGCCCCAAGGGTAGCGTTGGCCTGGCGGCCTGGGGCACAGCTGGAAACATCCGAAGGTCCTGGCAAAGGATGAGTCGACTGGCAACAGAACAACTTGTTTATTCTGGCATCGCAAAAGAGCAGCCGGTCAGGGCGACCACGTTACTCGAAGGAAGAAATCGAAGTCTCTCCTTGGCGTCCGGCGCAGCTGCCTTTTATACCCTCGGAGTCGAGGGCAAGAAGGAACGGCTTGGGATGAGTCGCACAAGACGGCGACGCACGGACATGTACAGACGTGACGGGCGCGTCCGCCGGGCCGGCGCCGGTCAGACCTCCTCGCCTCCCAGTTGGGGAGCTCCTCTCCCCGGCTGCCGCGCTTTGACAAGCGTGGGCACCAACATGCACACACACACACACGCACACACGACGATACGTGGCATTGAAACCTGCCTGGACGCGCTTGGCGGGAGGCGTTACGGCAGCACTGAACGGGCCCAAAATGACCGCCACTTTGAACGAAGCCCCGGCGTCCGTTGCATCCGCGCCGGCTATACCGCGCGTCGTAGGCGAAACGTAACAACAGATAATTCAGCGTCGTCTCTGTCGTCAGCGTTATGAGCGAAAATAGGGTGGTGTAGGGTGCCCTTGGTGGCCCGCCTGCGTCACGTGACCCTGTAGCGTCACGAGAACCTGCCCACCGGATGGTGAGGGAACTGTCCACCGTGGCAGGTAGCTGTTAAATTAAGGATCGATAACGAGAGGTTGCTCTGGAAAAGCAACTTGGGTGGCACAACCCACCGGTAGCCGTGCCTGCTATCGCAGAGCAGTGGCGCATTCTTTAATCGCTGCACCACTGCGCAAGCAGTGCCATGATGACTCCCAGGGATCTATGAATGTAAAGTTGAGAATGGCCAATTCCGCATAAACGGGCACTAACTCATATACTTCATCGCGTCGTACCCTTAAGGAGGAGCTTAAGTGCCTCCCCCAGTTTTATACAAGATATGTGCAGAGTATAGCTACTTATGTAGAAATGAACTGCCTTGCAGCAGGTTTCTACTTTCTACAACAGTACAATAGAAAATTGCACTCTCTTTTCTAACATTACTCTAACGCACACATGGGTAAAAAAGTGTTCACTCTAAGCCCCCATGCATGTTGCAGGTGGTTTCCGGCTTGGACAAGTCTCTGCTTATCCGTTGTCATGGAGACAGCCAGCAGGCGTACATGGTACCAGCAGAATGCGAACATGTACAAGTGGACATGCTGCGGCACCCCACTTCGAGCTGATGAAGGAAACGAATGGTTAGTGCCTGGCTCTGTCTTGACAAATCGACCATTTACAGGCGCTCTCACGTCCCTCTAGCAAGATGCGCTAGGGCGAAAAACGGTGACTACTTCCCGAAAGGTGACAGTCATGCTGCAGCATTTATATGAACAGGAAGGGCCAAGCATGGGCTTTGGGAATTTGCTTGTCTATCGCATCGACGCCAAGCCGTACTTGGCTGACGCATGTTCATTCGTTGATTAGAGGGAATGGCGCAGTAGACGAGTCATTTCTTGTTGGACATCTTAACTGAGGCGTGAAGGAGGAGAGTCAGAGGACAAGCTTTTTCTCCCTCTAGTTGATTCATGATCTTTTAAATAAGCGTGCGCTGAATAGACGAAGGAAGTTGCGCCTTTGTCCCGTCATTTCTGTTCCTTTAGGTTAGGTTAGGTTATGCCTTCGTCTATTAAGCGCACACTTATTTCAAGTGAAAGGAGAAAGGAAGAAAGAGGTGTCGTAGTGGTGGTCTCCGGAATAATTTCGACCACCTGCGGATCTTTAACGTGCACTGACATCGCACAGCACACGAGCACTTTTTGCGTTTCCCGTGTGCTGTGCCATGCCCCTCTTAGTGGCGCCGTTTTTCGCCTCAGCACACAGTGAAAAAGAGTAAGATAATCTAGCTGGTCCAATTTGCTGCCTTATTATAATACTGAAGGCTCTAAACATTAGCAAAACGTGTTATTGTTGATGCGATGTGGCAATGGGTAATCTGCCACTTTTTCCAGAGCATACGAAGCGGCCTGCAAAGGTCTACAACGTCGTACATATAAGCGCATCTTCTTCACAAAATCAGATGCGTCCCAAATCGCCAAACGATATACCCGGGATGAAAAGAATCGCCTCTGGAACTTGCCAAGTGATCATTACCCCTTTCTCCATTCCATCGACCCACAGCTAAAATCAAGACTACCACTCGGGCTTCCGCGTCATCCAGAAGCAATTTATCATCGTCTCCCTCTTAATGTTGCATTTACGAACAGTCTACGATACCGTTTCAAGCAAGCAGATAGTTCGTATTGTGACAATTTCGGCTCCATTGAGAATGGACTTCATATTATCTTTGAATGTCCAGCGTGCACCTGTCAATGTGCGCACAAGAATACTGCATGCAGTCCGCCACTGTCACCTATTCGCGCACTTTTGCGTGCACTCCCAGACACCCGTAGAGCGTGTGGGGTAGCGGTTTCGGTCACAAAGGAGATGCCCTCGACTCAGCGTGGCAAGCTCAGCCGTAGACCAGCTATCAAGTGACAAGGGGGCTGGTCGTTTGGTGCTCAGCTTTCGCGGGTCGCAAGCCAGAGAATGGGTCGGAGCCAAAGGTTTACTAAACAAAACAAAGTTTATATAGCAAAGAGACGTTACAGAGGATTTCACAATCACTCGTACGAGCCCATACAAAGTGATTTACAAATACAATGCAATTCGTGCAAAGTAACACCTGAGAGAGATTACAATTCAACAATATCTTTGCACCTAAAGTGCACCAACGCAGAGAGAGACAAACAAACATAACGCAGTGTGTTCACCGGGCACTGCGGCAGTCCGACGACCTGAGGAGCAGGACAGGGCCGATCCGCAGGATGGCGGCGCACGTTGCCTCGCTGATCCGTGGCTGGTCGAGTGGTGTTCGCCCGGGAGTCGAGCGGGCGCACTTCTCGGAAGCTTTTAACGGCCGCTCGGGCTGACAAACAGCGGTCCGCGTCTGTTCATTCTTCGCGCCAAGGCAGACGCGCACATTCACGCAGTATCAACGGCACAATTTCCTTCTCCTTCTCGCGCCGGGCGCGCGACCGCATTGGTCGAGCACGGAAACCGCCTTCCAGAAGATTCTGGGCCCTTCTCGCGATGCGTGGCCGCCGGCGCGAGAGCGAAGGAGAGAGGGCATCACTTTAGCGCGGACAAGGTTGCGCCCTCTCCGTCGACACTATACTCCGATTCATACTTAGCTGTCTACGCAGCCAAGGCTACGGTGCCTGTTTGCGATCCTCGTCCGCATCATAATATAGTGCGTCAAAAATAAAAATAGAAATGAATTGACAAGCAAAGTGAACAGTAGTTGATATTATAGTAGACCGATGGAAGTGCTTTATTTTGCAAATAGATTGATTTTTCTTTTATGTTTTCCAGAACCGAGTGACGCAGATTTTTCGTTTTCTCAGGCGCCGGCTGTATCAGGTTTTCGCAGCTGAGCCGGCAGGTCTGTTTGTGAAAATGGCGTCGCTGTCACCTGCTCGCTTGTTTTCTTCCCCCGCTTCGACTTCGAAAACATCTCCTGTTCGCCTCTTTTCCAAGGTGAAGTCTCCAAAGTTTTCTAAAGACTGCAAGGCGGTGATAGTTAATGTCTACGCAAGCATAAGGAAGCTCCACCCCGAGAAGACTGTGCGTGACGTTCTCGCAATTGTGGGCGAGATGACCGGAGTGAGCCCTCGGACAGTTGTGAGGTTTAAGAAAGAAGGTCTTTCTGGCGGAGTAAAATAATTGAAGCCACACTGAATTCTATCACCCCACAATTAATGATTCATTGTGTGCAGCATGCGAAAAAATCCGTGAACACCGAAAAACAGCGCCTCTCAGCACGTCCGTTGCCAACTCTCACTTCACTTTCGTTTCCCTGCGGAAAAAGTTAACAGCACGCTTCTTATTAAAGAAGTCATTTTATTTTGATAACAAAAAAGGCCATTTATATATGGCTCGCATTTAGACTTTCTATCTAGAGATTCGCCGAAAAAAGATAAAAAAAAGAACAAACCTACGCTGAGGATCGAACCTGGGCCCCCTCACAAAATGAACAAACATGCCCGCGCTTCGTACCACTCAGCCACGACGCGAGGCGGAGTGACACATTTTGTTAGTTTTTTTGACGGACTACTTCCGTACCTTTGGCTGTGTAGACAGCTATGTATGAAACGGAGTATAGGTAGAAACTACTCGGACATTTGAGAGAAATAGACGGCGCGTGTGGCGACGTTTCCTTTGGCGCCGCGCCGGCGAGCTGAGTGGAAAGGGCAGCAGCACACGCAAAGTTGCGCGCTCTCCGGGGATGCCTCCGGGGTTCCTTCTCCTCTGTTTTTGTTTTATTTTACAGCGCACGGTCGCGAGTGCTTCCGCGCAGCACCGTTTGTTTCTTTCGAATATGCGCGGAATTCTGTGACAGTCACCCAAGTGCCACTCACAGTGAACGCTATATTAGCTTCGTTAGGCGGCTACAGAAAGCAGTGAACTGAAATTATAATCTTATTTGCTTATTTAGACGGTACTGGCGTTTTAGACAAGCTCTAAATTGGCCGAGCACTTTATCACCCCGCTGCACATGCACAGAACTTGACTGCGGTCTTATCCAGGGAAGCCATCATGCAGTGAACCATTGCGTTACGAACCTCTTCAATGACCGCACTCTTTTCTAGCACCCTTCTTCCTTCTTTATTCCCTAATTCTCTCCCCTACGCATAGTAGCATGTCAGCGAATATTCACGCCGGCTAAAATATCTGTTTTTCATTAAAGAGCTCTCTCTCTCTTCTGGCTAAAATGTGATGTCCGCTAAAAAGAGTTACACGAGTCGTGTGTTAGCGTCTTGTTAAGAGCTCGCAGTTGCAAACCGTTAGAATCAAACCAAAGGTTTTTAATGAAGAGAAAAACCGAACCTTCACGACTGTTATGCTCCGAAGAAAAACAGCTTCCGGAGATGGTCAAGTGAGGAGTTCCCGCAGTGAATAAGGGTTCAGCCATGAGAAGCTGTTTGGCACGCACCAAATCATGGTGAGGAGGTAGGAGCAGAGGGTGTCAGATTTCTTGCCCAAAGCTTATGAGAACTGGGAATTTTCGCGGGCTAGTTGATGCATGGTTTACTGGGAAAAACAGCGAAAATGACAAGCACGTGACAACACAGCGCCTATGTAGTCTTATCACGCTTATGTCATTTGCTCTATTTGCGCGACATAACTTAATCGAGCGCAATGTTCTCGTCGTTATTACGTCAACATTACAAAATTTTAAAAATGCTGCCCGTAAATATATTTCTGTATAAGCACCTTGCAACAATGCAGAATGCGTTCGCATTGGCTGCCTCCCAATCTTCGATACGGTTAAAGCACTTCTAGCCGAAAATGTTCCCCAATGTTCCGGGCTTTCGCAGGCTTGGCTAAAGGGGACGAATACAGCGGACCGATCCATCGGTGACCAGTGCCGCTTCGTCTTGTGAACACGTCGGGCACCAGCAGAGTGTGACTAACATGTCCAGGCGGGCAAGCCAAGGCAAGGGAAAAGGAGAACAGCCCATAGTGAGTACCTGGAGGACAATTCCGCCTAGTTTTTGTTTTCAGTAAAGCTAGGTAGTTTGCCTTTCTTTGTGGACTTTATTTCGGCCAAGAAACAATTACTGCTAAGATCTCTTCAACTGAAAATCCCATCATTTTCCCTGACGACAGCATTGTGAATGGCAATTCCTTAGTGCATCGAGGAGCAAATCCGATTACCACTCATTTTATCTCACTACGTCTTAGTCAATAGTCATGGCAGGCAACACATCCTAGGCCACCAAAGCAGTCAGCGCCTGGGACAAGCAATCATATCATTTTCTAAGAAACAGCAAGCGAATCATCAATGGATAATAAACAAAAAATAAGGTCCCCTATTCAAAAATGTTTGCCGATTTTAATGAGTCAGCAAATAGTATTATGCCAAATTTGGTTTGGCTGTATAGGATTATCATCCCAAAGCGACTGAGGCTATGGCGAATGCCATACGGATGGGCTCAGGATAATTTCGACCACCTGGAGTTCTTTAACATGCATGGATATCGCGCACTACCCGAAAGTGGCGGGTTGGATCCCGCCCGCGGCGGTCGCATTTCGATGGAGGCGAAACGCTAACCTCCCGCGTACTGTGCGATGCCAATGAATGTATAACAACCCCATGTGGTTGAAATTATCAGGAGCCTTCCACTGCGACATTTCTCAGCCTAAGTCGCTTTGGGTCCTTTATCTAAACCAAATGTGTCATGACCCTGCTTGCATACCCAGTAAAACCTATACACATTTTTAATGAGGCAATTAGACATTCATTACATAACAAATTGGATATTCTATTTTCAAAGCGTAACCGTATGCGCCTTTTGGCTGTACACGATAGACGCTGCAGCATAGAGTTAGACGGCTTGATTGAACAAAGAAGAGCGATGGACACGTGATTCGTGTCGCAGTAAATAGGATGTGAACCTGTGTGGCTTCATTAATGGAAGGGAAGGCTTGCAGTTAAACAGCGGTCGTTTCCAGCGTCCGTTAATACAGACGCTCTCATTCGTATGTTCCTTAACATTTTCAGCGCCTGAAGCGATGTCATCCCTACTACCAGTCAGGAGGACACCAAGTCGACAACCACCAACTGGCCACCACGCCCACAAGTGAACCGACCACAGAGCCTGCCGCGAACTTTTTCGGCCGCCGTTCGCAAGGTAACGATGCTTTCAGCAGTTACGAGAAGCGTGCGAGTTAGAGGTGACACTCACTACACACGTGTGTCTCTTCGGGAAAAAAAATAGCGATAGAGCAGCAACGGCGGGTGCTAGGTTTTGTGGGAAGACACCCGTACCTTGCCCCGGGTACTGACACGCGTTTTTACAGCGTCAGCTGTTGGTACCACTTTCCTCCGGAGTGCGCAACCGCGGTCCATGTCGCGAGGAGAGAGGGAGGGAGTTGCGCGCTGTGGCCACCACGGGCGCGCTAGTGTCGCCGTACTTGCGACCAATGGCAGGTAGGGTCGACGATGACGCAGCGCGCGAACATATGGCGCGGATAACATGGAACGAACTCGTAGCCGCTCTATATGGAAGGAGCCCAACCACATGAGAGCGGTGCTCAACATCGCGCTCGCGGTCGACAGAAAAAAGGTAGAGCCCACAAGTAGTCGAAGTTTCGTGTGGCCGAGGTAATGAAAGCGCAGTAGCGCTGCAAAGGACCCGCTTAATCTGACGTCGACACAGGTGCGTAGACTCGCGCTGGCACAGCGATTGGTTGCACTTCCGCAGCAGCAAGTTAATGACGACGACGCTAACAACTGACAAAACTGAAAACATTTTAAAAATCGACAAAATTAGGCTTACTGTGTAATGCTTTTTTCTGCAACGTATCATTTTCCCTCTCACCATTTTGTCTCTTAAATATTGCCTCTTCCCGCCTATAACATAGGAGCCAATAATAGCAAAACAGCAGTGTCATTCGCACATTCTGATAAAACTGCCGGGATTGGCCAACAACAAGAAGGCAAAAAAATGGTTCGAGTTTACCGTAGTTAAACCGAGCTGGACGTGCGAAGTACTTTAGGAAACACCGCCTCAAAGGCAACCGCATGCAACATCAAGGTCAAAGGTCAAGGTCAATGGCCAAAGGTCAAATGTCGAAGTCAAGGTAAAACTTTGAGGCTTCACCCATACATAGGGTTTTTCAGCTTTTTAGTGAATTAATGTTTTCGCACTAAAAATTGACCTCACAGGGAATCCTCAAAGCGCGACTGAGGTGTCCACTGTCCCGGGGGGCCAGTTGCGCGCCTTTGCTTTGCTTTCGAAGCGCCCGCTGTTTATCGGTTTCGGCACAGTTGTGACTCGGTGACGTCACTTGGTTATGAAACACACGCCAGATAAGGTACAGAGGGGAGTAGTAAAGCTTTCGCTTTAGTAATATTACCGATGCAAATTCTGTTCTAATTCTCCTTTACCACGAGCGTACTACAGCAAACTGCTGCGAAAGCCCCAAAGCTCGCAAGGTAGCGATGAGTCGAATAACGCATCTAGAGGCATCCTCTTCAGGCTCCAAAGAATTCCGTGGCTTTTTTCGGTGCCTAGAATTGTAGCAAAATATTAAACAGAACTCGAGGCTACGAGAATGTTCTCGGCACTACTGCACACCTCTGGTAGAGCGTCTTCAAGATTTTACGGCATTCCTGTATTCGGAAAGGCTTAAGAGGTCTTTTGTTTGTAGAGTCGCAGCGCGAGTGCCTGATTCATCTGAACCATTAGTATTTTATAGAAACCTGGGTGATGTTCAGAGAGGATATGGTGCGCCAGTCTTTGACATACCCAGCAATTCTGGACGAAAGCATTTTTGAACTGGAAACCACTTATGAACGCAATTTTTTAATATTGTAAGATTTCATTATAACAAATCTGCATCTTTCGACGACAGTCTTCAATTTTTTTACGTTAAGTTTTGTGCTATCGTCAGAAGCGTTTTTTATTGGTTTTCTGTTTGAGTCTTAACTGTTCGATGCGAACGAAGGAAGCACCCTAAAAGAGAGATTTTGCTACATATCAGAAGGATGGAATATTACATTCAATATTACCGTGAAAGTATCTTACAATTTTCTAAATTTCAGAATTTTCGTTCGAAATTGCTGGACATGTATGAGCATGAAATTGATTCTTGGCAGAGCCGGCTCTCGTTTTGACCTGGTACTTAGGCGCCAGCAAAACATTACTACTGTGTACTGAAGCTGAGATGTGTGGGTGAGTTAGTAGCTATGTTCAGTGTGTGTCAGTCCGGTTTGTACAACGAAAATCAGATATATCCATACGGAGGCGCGAACATCTGCTACTCGCGCATATCTCCCGGTCATTCATTTGTTGTTGCATACAACTAAGCGCTAAGTGATACGAAGTTACGCTGTAGCAGCACGAGTACCACAAAAGCAGCACTGTTAAAAGGAGATGGGGAAAAATTGCACTGCATCGCCATGCCGGTCATAAGGCGAACATCAAAAGCATAGACCCTAAAACAGTTAGACCTAGCTGCATTTACTATCAAAACAGAACTAAGTTATGTGTTGGAGGAGTGCGAGGAAACTGGTGGTGACGTCATTTTGTAGCGATAGCTACATTACAGTAGCATTTCGAGCCTTCAGTATGGTGGCGCCGCCACCCTGTCGGTGCGCCGCCACGCTGTCACGTGGTGCGGAGCAGCTGCCGGCGGCGCGGCGACGTGGCTGATCACGTGGTTCGTCATGTGCTTGGTCACGCGACCAAGTTCTACTCGGCCAGCTGTAGCTATCGCGTCACTCCAGGTTTTACCAGAGCTAAACCACCGCCAATTTTTTGTTGAAAGTTCAGATGTCCGCTGTTCTCGTCCACATTCTGCCAGCCACGCGTCTTCCGATGTCGCCAAACAATGCTTCGGGAATTTCACCTTCGACGACATTCATTTTCTTCTTTGGAACAACCGCTTCTTCGCCGGAAACTTGGCGCCGCAGTACGTGACGTCATCGTAGCGGCCCCTGCCTGTTGCTGTGTACTGCAGATAAACCAGAACACCGACTCCACTTTAGTCGATGATTACGTCACCATTTCAAATGCTAGCGCGAAAATATTTCACATGCTTTACCCGCAAGTTTTACACATTCGGCTAGTTTAAAATCATTCGATTCTAAAACCCCTTCAGTAGCATTTTCAGTGTGTAACGCGATAGCCTCCATTGGCCCCTTCAGTGGCCCGAGGTCCCTATTGCACGTCTCAGACGCAGGCGCTGTTCTTTATTTTCTGAAGTTATTTTTATCTTAGACTACTTTTTTATTTACCACAAGGCGCACAAGTCATTTAAAACGAAGTCGAACGAACGTTCCTCGGTGGTCGAGGGGCAGCGCATCCGGCCCGCGACCAAAGGAGCAGCGGCTCTTGTGCCGGTCTGACCCCCACGTTTCTTCTCAGCGCAATCACTTCTCTTTCTTCGGAGGGAGGGGAATGACGTCACGACCCTGAAGGCCAATGAGAAATTGTGCAATGAAGTCAGCACTGTTGTACCGTGACAGCGTGCAGAAGTGTTTGAATTACCCGCGCGAGGTCATGTCTTTGTGATGTCACCGCCCTCTCAACCAATCCGGATGTTACGCCAACGCCTGCTTTCCGAAGAACGGAGTGCTTAACGCAGTCATTTTAATGTATGTGAGAAGAAAAAACACGACCATAGCGCTATCAACTGACCGCTGGTTCGCAAGAACCAAGAGCTATGAACTCTCTCGAATTTGTTCTCAAATTAGCAGAGCAGCTGATGGTCGGCGGTCAGTGTGTCTCTTCTTTTTATGTGTGCCGTTCATTTCGCCACTGAATACCGTAAATCGCGCATAAATTGTGCGTATTTGATTTTTACTAACAGCGTGCACTCTTAGGAGTGCGTTCGTGGCCCCATTATTCGTACCGTCTTTGCCAGAAGTAATCGAGCAACGGTGCATTGTTTCTTAGCCGCGTAGCGAAGAAGTTTTGGCGGCCCTTAGGCTCTCATTCTGTGAAAAGTAAGCTCAACCCTTCTTCTCAAGTTCAGACGCCTTTCGGTACTTAGTGGTACTGTCAAGGTTCCGTCAGGTGGTTTACAAGCGAATACATGTGTCTCGGTTACTTTAGGCAAAGGGGTTACACCGAAATCATAATTTAGGAAAATGTTTCGGCAAATTTGCATACGTGATTCACAGCTCTGTATGGCTGTTGCTCCTTACTTGTTTCCTTACCATTATTTGTTTCATGTTATGCTTGTTCAAACTTTCTATCTCATTTCATTGTGTCTCTACAACGCGAACGTTCCTTCCTTTTCCCGCATCAGCCATGAATCAAACTTTTTTGCCCGCCTTTCCTTTCTGCTATTGAGAACTTGATGTCCCATTGAACCCACTGTAGAACCACGGCTTTTGTCGGCCAGCTTGTGCACATTCACAACGAAAAACAGCAGCGTGAAGGAAACACTTGCACGAGGCGAGCCGGTTTGTTTCTCTGGTGTTCCAATGCTCGCACGTCAAAATAGGAATTCATTCAGGCTAACTTATTGGCGATGGTGTCGTCGTGTCTCACACTTCTAACGACGCTTTCTGTTCGAATCATTCTATGGCATCATTACCTGTTTAACTGCGTGATATTTCGCCTAAACTTGCAGAGTGCCTTTTGTGGACTCGACATGAATACAAGGACTCGGTGCCCCAGGCGTGCATCGGCCACTTCATGGACGCCTGCGGTGTCGTACCTCCTCCACCCAGCAGCAACCTCTGCCCCGACGGGGAGGGCCACTACTAGTCTTTCGTGCCAGGAAAAAGCCCCGCTATTGTATTCCACGTGATGTCTGTGTAGAGGCCTTTCTCCCTTTTTGGTGGCACTGATGAAGGTGTCGTATGTCGGAGCAGGAAACTGTCGCCTTCGCCTGCTAGGAAACTCGATTGGTATCATCGTTATATCCCGAAAAAGGTGCGCACGCAAAGGGAAGATGACTAATTATAATATTTAGACCCTTAATAAATTTCTGTTCACTGTTATAGCTTACAGTGGTACAAAAATAAAATATGGAACACTCTCCGTGTGGTGGTGAATTGAAACCGCAACTTTTCTTGCTCTTTAAGGGACGTCATTAAAAAAAATTTCATTTCCTTGTACAAGTCTTATTTTACCCTAAAAGTAAGGTTACATGATTGTGCATACTTGAATATTGCAATAAGTTTTATTATTGTTGTCGTAATATTGATGAATTATTAAAGAAAATCTTAAAACCTCTGTTCGCTTTCTGTTCTGTTTGTCACATCATGTGACTGGTTAAATTTATTGCTATTTTTCTTATGCAACTTTTTATTGTGCCTGTGTAAGAGTTAAAATTTTACAACATGATCGTTTCTGGCAAAGTACCGCATCGCTAAGGGCCAATACGAACTTGTTATCTATCTTTTGTAATCAGTTTTAAATGTAAATAGCAAATTGAATTGAGATTATATCCTGGGGGATTTACACCGCACAAGAATTGTGAGAAGGGCAGGGGACGCTGTCGACAATGAGCCATAAACGGTCACATGATGCAGGTATGCTTTGACTGGTTAGAAAATTTTGAATGGACACTCCTTTGACCTGCCAGTAACAGTCTTCGGACTGTGGAAAATTCACATTGAATTGTTAAAGTGAATAGAAGTCTACGCACTGCCTTCTAAACATTTGTATTCAAATTGTTATTTTGAATTTGAAAAGTCTATAGACTGTTCGTAAACTGTCCACAGAGTGGCTATGCTCAGTTCATCGATACAGCACATATCGACACAGCAGAGTGCCAGTCAGTCTATAGAGAGTCCATGCACTAACACCCGTAGCGTTCACAGTTCGATTCTGTGTTATAAACAGCCATTGTTTCCTCTTTGGAGTGTCTAGCTGCATGGGCTCAGTCTATATGTACGGGCAATTTTAGTTCAAACATTTGTGCAAGGAGTAAAGGAGCTTTCACTTCTTTGCATCGAAAAACGCAAAAACCGAGAAAGCTTATTTTTGTGCGCAGAATACTTCACAGCGCCGGACGATACTGCAGGACAGTGTTAGGAGAACTGAGCGCAATGTTAGAAACAATAGCGCCAAAAAACAGGAGACAAAGGAATGTAAAAAGCAGCAAATTTTTTCGTTTGCGAAATGTTGAAACGCTCGTATGTTTTGCGATGACGGTGCATGTTAAAGAACACCAGGGGGTGCATATTAATCTACAACCCTCCAAAAAAAAAACAGACAAGAACAACAGTACGCTCCCATCTATCAGCGGATACCACACCTCCTACGCTGCTGATTTCTTTCAGAAAGTTTCCTTGGTGAAATAAAGAACCTTTCATGACGTTCTTCTTGCCGTTCACCCGAGTGTTCTGCAAGGGTAGTCTCTCCTGCCTGAAAGATGGAGAGGTGCTTTTTAGGCTTTTCTATCTTTTGAATTAAGTGTCTCATTGATAAAAGAAAAAAGCTGAGAACCGAACGCAGACGAAAAAATTTATGGCAGACCACCCGATCTGATACGACCAATCTGTGTAAGAGGGGCTGGTTTTACATTTCGCTTCCCCATTCGCCGCCTCAAATGGTATATTTGAACTTTATTTTATTCTGTGGAGGCCTGTGGAGGTTGGGGGTTGGCAAAGGGTGGAGCCCTTCTAAGTGAGCAGGTAAGAAAATAGGTGGGTAGAAATAGAGAGTGGTGAAGGCTTGAATTTTTTTTTTTGAGCAAATGTTCTGTTCGTCATCAGAGAGTTAAATGTACTTATGCTGGCCCGTGCCGGCTATAAATGCCAACAAGTGTTTCTGGTGGGTCCAAGCTTCTAGAGGATAGCAGCGGATGATTGGGTGATCGGGAAGACATGCAATCTAGTGCTCGGAACAAACGCTTTTTGATGCGCCTTCGTACTACTTTATACTTTTGAAGCAAAAGCTTCACTATGCTATAGGTAAAGCGGATTTCGCCGTACTTTGCCGGTTGACCTTCAAGTGAGCCAGAATTCAAGTCCATGGTGTCGCACCACTTGACCTTTGACCTTCACCTCTGACCTTTCGATTCGCTGGAGGGGGGGAGGGAATATAAGCCGAAGCCATGCTTTCATTGGGTGACCAACCTCTCGCGATCAACCATTAATTTAACAGTCACCTTGCCAGGCTGGCAGGGTGGACGCGCGGCTTACCTAGTGTGCGGAACACACTTAGTACTACAGACGCCAAGCCGCGTTTAGTTGCCGGATACACCACAGCTTACGCTTTCTTACCAGGTTCAGCAGTAGTTCATCCGCTTTTTTTTCGAATTCTGCAAAAAATAAGAGGCAGTGCGGGCTTAGGAAGAGATACTTCGCTCAGAGGCTCAGGAACCACTTGCATGCAAGACGGGATATCGTCGTGTCGTGTTTAATTCATTGGCAACATTTCTGAAATGTCACGGAGTGCCTTAAAGAGACAGTGAGGAGAACTCTATCAATTTTTTGTCAGCAAATTCTGATAGCTCGGCATTTCATGGCTTTGTTGCCGCTTTTCCAAAAGCGAAAGGTGCATTTATATCAAAAGAATGTGGATTTGAAGTTGAAAAAGCTTTTCCGGCCCTCCGATTCAAACTCGGTGCACTCTGATGACGTCACGTGACGTATTGACGTGAAACGTGACGTAAATGCAGACTCCGTGATACCTGGCGGCTAGCGGTGTGGTCTAGCAGCAACCGAAATGAAAGCTACCGCCGCCGCACGTTGAAGGCATCTATCGGGGGTCGCTATACCATCGCTTCGTTTACGTTTGCACCGGCGTCTTGCCAGCGTTACAAAGGATCCTGTTCCCGAACCCGACAACGAAGTTCTCACAAAAACTGCGGCCTGCATTTCAGCGACCTCAGCCCCACAGAGCGTGCGATGCTTTTGAGGGAGCACGATTAGGTTAGGCGTCGGCGGGTCGTTTCCCCCTTCCTCAGTGAGCAGCCGTTGCTAATTAAATATCATAACCCTAGTGCGGGGAGTCGCGAGGGCCCAGGACAATGTCGGCGCCTTGCGCCCATCGGAGGCAGGCCGGGGCTTTGGAGCGAATGGATTGTGATTCCTTGAAAGGCGCTTTTGCACGGTGCAGGAGGCGGCTCCGAGGAGGTTTCTCACGGTTGCAAGGGCCAGGTTATTTTTTTTGCCACCAAAAACGGATGGTTGCTCAAGGGCGCTCGTGTTTAAAGTTGGTGGCTTCAAAGTAAAACCGACGCATGACGCTTCAACGGGTTCCGCGCGTTTCCGTAGTTACGGGATCCACTGGATCGGGTTCTCTCGCCCACTTGCATGTACCTTCATATGTGTACTGTGAATGGATTAAATTAGCCGAGAGCTCGAAGAAAACAGCTCCGCCCAACGGCCGAACCTATTGGATGGAGCCGGAAACAAACGAGTCGGCAGAGAGCGGAGTGACGGTCTCTGCAGGTTCCAATTCTCTTTCAAAGCGAAAGCTTTACTGGCCGCGAACTTGCGATTTCGCCGTGGCGGTGCTTCGAGGAGGCACATGACGTCACAACGTGCGCCTCGCCGCAGAGTCGAACCGGTCTGGCCGGGCCAGCGGCGGCTGGCGCACTCGGCGCGAAAAAGACTTGCTCCAACTCTCCGCCAGTGCGGTCAGAGTGTGCTGAAGCCGCCGAACGCGTCGGCGGTCAAGCGCAGTTTGAGTATAGAGGGTCTCGCTTTGGCCGATGTGACGTACCGTGCAGCGCGCGTGCGCGCGTTACGCCGGAGTATAAACGCGCCTTAACAGAGCCTGTGCTTAACCGCTAACCAACGTATTCGGTGGTGGCATCTACGGGAGCCACTTCGCAAGCCCGGTTCGGGTGAAATGCATGATAGCTTTAATAGTCATATTCGCAGGCTTTTGGCTGCAGGCTTCCTTTGTTCGGTCCTAACGGCAGTAGCACAGCCCTCCTAAAGAAGCTTGGGCCCCGACGAACGGTGGCTGCAACTGAACGCGCAAGGGCCAAACCTGAGATGATGCCTTACGTTCAAAAGGTTTCTCATAACCTGAAGAAAGTGGCCGGCAGGCACAATGTGCCGCTTATTTTCTCGGCGCCAAATAAGTTGGCTAATCTATGTCCCTGTATCTGCGGAGAGGTTCAGCGTGGTTGCAAGAAGAAACATCAAGAAGCCTTCGTCAAATGTGCCTTGGGAGTGGTCTACATCATTCCCCTGTCCTGCTGAAAATGCTATATTGGGCAGACGGGGCGCTGTCTCAACGACCGTTTAAGGAAACACGCTCTAAACATAGTACAACAAGATAAGCTCGCGAATTTAGTTTCGCATGTTCTGACGTGGAAGTGCGAGCCCCGCTTTAAAGAAGCAAAGATTCTGGTCAATAGCGCAAACACAAAATCCAGAGTTTTGCTGGAGGCTTTCCACATTAACAAAAAATCGAGTCATTGCATTAGCGACGCGTCTATAAGTTTGTTCTCCTCCGAACGCGCTTTTCTGGAAAGTTTTCTGTAAGAATAACTCCGCATCTTTCGTGCGTGCCTGTTTTTCTTTAGGTTTTTTTCTGTAGGTTCATCTTCAATGCCTGTTTGCCCCCCCCCCCCCCTCCTTTTTTTCGCTGATGATACATTTTGATACCCGTTCTTTTTGCGATTGTAGATATTTGTCCAGATTTCCCTTTTTTCTGTGAAGAAGCCCAGAACCGCCCTAGTGTCGTGTGCGCATGCGATGTGTACACCTATATATTGATAACTGTTACGGAAAATAAAGGCAGTTGTTAGTAGCGTTCGTGTTTGCGGTGTCTTCCTCGTCTCTTTTGTGCTAGATTTTATACAAGTATGTGTCACTAACTATCCCAGCAACAAGTTTTATTGAAAGGGAAACCCCTGCTGCCAAAAGCCGGCGCACCTGATTGTCAAAGCTTCCCTGGATTTTATGCAAGCATGATTTTCTGAGGGCTGTCATCAGGACGCTATGCCCCTTCTATTGTCTAGTGTTTGGGCTCATCGTTCACCATAGGAATATTTTACACCAACTAGCCCCAAGAAAAAGTGTTGATGCGAAAGCGGTTCTTGCCTCATGGATGCGTGACCACGAGATGGGTACGCGTGACGATAAGAACGAGGTTAAGTAAGGGTAACCAGGTAATTAACAGGTGTACATCATTCAAATAAAACAGGCAATAAATAATGACATAAAATAAACGCAGGTAATTATTGATCAATAAAAAGTGACAGTAATAGTGACAATGATAGTGGAAGTAATAGTTGGTAATAATATAATAATAATGATGTTTTATGAGCACAAACATTATACACAGTTCCTGAATTAGGCGGGCCTGTCAAAGCCACCAATGGCTTGAGGGACTAGGCCCGGTAAAGATAGAGGACGAGCATGCGACAGTTAACATCGACGTAAGGAACCAACAGTTCAAAAATTAAGACCCACAAGAGGCGAGTCACAAAATAATGAACAACATCAGAACTTTTAAGTTTTACAGAGAAGTGAACTTAATTTTTAATGCACATCTTGATGTAATCAAGAATACCTCATTGGCAAGTAATTTAGAATTTTCGGCGCATAAACACAAAGTATAGTTTCGCCATATCTCGTGGAAGAGCGCGGGACAAGAAAAGGAACACTGCTACTCGCGAGGACTTGGGGGAGCTCTGTGAAATATTTTAAAGTAACTGGACCAAAAATGCCGCAGCACAAGAGCTTGCACATTGTCCAGGAGCATGGAAGGCCAAGTGCTGCGAAGATGTTAGGATTTGTAATTAACGGAGTGTTGTACGCTATATTCCTTACTGTGTTCTTTAACAAAGAATCAACACGGTTTTGCCATAGGGTGGGACAAGACGCAAAAACAGTGATCTCGTATCAAAGAGTGCTGTAGACATGAGCATTCACAATATTTTTTTTATTATTATTTGAACCAGAACCACAGATTAACTGTGAAAAAAATAACCATGCAGCGCTCTTAAGCTTACTGCAAGAAGTGTCAGAGGCGTGTGTGCCACGACATATCACTGTCGAAGAATACTCCTACGTATTTCACCGAGGTCATGCACGTGACTGCGGCGTACACAAACAGGCATGACAGCATTTTCATTTGACTCCAAGTTTCTATCGGAGGACCGATTTTTTCAAGAGTGATTCGTCTTCGCAGGTGTTTCCCCTTTTATACGTGCTGGACACAGAACAGGTGAACTAGAAAAGGGTAGAGAGTACAGAAATAAGTAGACGGAAGTAAAAAAATATAAATACAAGTAAAAGTAAAGAAATAAATATGGACAGGAAAAGGCAGAAAAGGGGAATGTGAGCCGCACGAAAAAATTAAGTGTGAGCAGAGCATGTAAGCAGTAGGGAAATACAATACCCAGATGCGACCCCTGCTTTGTTAAGTACTGCATGCTTGCTTATGGACCGGACTTGTTGCTTATTCTGGCTGGGAGGGGGCGGGGGGGGGGGGGATATCTTTGTCCGTCAACAGAGGAAGCAGGGGGGAAAAAGTCTAAAGTAGTGTTTTTTCTCTGCACTGGGCAATAATGCAGCCGGCGCTGGTTTAGCCGCTGAAGATGGATTATGAACAAAAAGAAAACAGGCCGTGGGAAGGTACACGAAGGAATGTTGCCAGTGTAAAATACGTCCTCTTATAGAGTAGCCAGAAAGGAAAAATGGTAAAAAACTAAAATAAAAGGGACTATGTGGCCTCCGTAAGACCAGAAGATGAGCCAAACTTGTGGGGTGGAAATGACTACCCAAATGTGGCCGGCAAAAAGGGGTATGACATCAGACGACGTAGTCAGTAGCGCTGTGTGTATTAGAGTTTAAATTTTCGTAGGTCTCTGACCTCGGAAGAGAGGTGAGGGTGCCATGGCGTTTGTTAGTGCCCCTTTGTACAGTAGAAACCTAAAGAGATGGCTCTCATTGGATCATTTGAAGGGCCGGCTGTTTAAACCAATATCGTCTTTCGCATTCGGTGCCTCGATCAGCTGTCAGCTTCGCGAGCTTTCTCATGTTACGGACTTCCTGCTGACAGATGTTTTTTTTTTGTTGAATTGTAGCATCCTCATTGCAACTCAGGGATTTAGAAGATCCTCTTTAAGATCCACCTTGTGATCAGCGCATCGAATGCGATGCACACCATTTCATCGATGGTGAGGTTGTACACGTCAGGCATATTTTAAAAAAAACTGCTTCGGCTGACATAACCACTCTCGAAATGATATTCGCAACCACAGTCTCAAAACACGATAACATGGTCGGTGTGAAGAATGGGCTTTCGCCACGCTTACAGAGGAGTTCCGGCTTTGGGATGCGCTGAAGAGTGACACCTGCTCCGTGCAGGTCACGCAGCCCCTATTGCAGCCAGGGATATATAACTTCCCTCCCCCTGTTAAGACATAATTATGCATTTCTTTCAGTGGCGAAGCGCTAAAAAATGGGCGGTCTAATCCGTGCTACGCCTAGATTATTCCACTGCTGGAATGCATGCGTGCTGACCCATGTTCTGTTGCCGCAAACAGAGTACAGTTTTTGAGGTAACTTACTTTTAATCACGCGTGTGCTCTGTGCTGTCGCGCAGGACAGCGAGTAACGGCGTGTAGTAACTGAATAAGACATAGTTCATGGTGGTTACATCGAAATGTCGTGCAAAGATGAAATTAATGCAAGATGCACTTCTGGCTGTTGCTTGAAGTTTGTTAACAATTGTGGCCCCAAGTAGCTTGCGCATGAACACTGGCAACCACTGCGATTTCTTAGCGCCCACATTAAAGTTGCCGCAGATTATGCGCGGAGCGTCTGGCGCCCGCGCAATTCAAGTGGTCACATGCACACGCGGATTTCCAGCCACATTGCGGACAAGCGGCGCCATCTGCAGCCATTACCGCGAATCTTGTTTGAACGGCGCACGCGCTAGAAACTCTGCTCGACTAACAATATTGTGCCTTTACAATGCCGTTATCAATCCGAAAGCATTACGTCGTTCTCTGGAGATAAACGTTAGTTAAAGCAAACTCGCGACACTAACTGCCCGTGTTTAAAAACTGCTTCCACCGAAGGAACTCTTACTAACAAACTTTTACCACCTAGCGTCACTTGAAAAAGTTCGCAGTGACTCTAGTGCCGGCGAGGTCTTCGTTTGCAAAATCTTCGATACCAAAATCACGACATATCGTCATCACCATCTGCGCTGCGTTGTAACGCGGTCGAATGCGCGTGCGAAGAGACGAAGATCGTTCCAGCCTCGTCCCAAGCCCAGCAGCAGTAGCGTACTATTGCAGAAGTATCAAACAGCGTGCGTTTTACGGGCTCAGAGGCGAAGAAGAAAACGTAAGCATGGACGAGACGTGTGAGTCGCGGGATCGCAACGAGTTTTCATGGCGCCTAAAATCACTGAGACCGGTGCAACGCCAGCCTACGTTAAATTTCGACGATAGGTACAAGCTGAGCCAGCGGGAAGCCGAGCTCCTTGACCGTGTACGCTTCGAAGACTGCGTGGTGGCCCTGGCAACGGTTCAACTGCAGCGTCAGCTCTTCCTCGCAGCCATCTATGCAGAACGTTCGCAGCGCGCCGTCATCATTGGCGAGCGTATATCCGAGGACGACGATTTTTGCACCTCCCTGGATGCTTTGCTGCCAGTCGATGTTCACGTCTTGCACTCAGCTTCGCGCTCCAGAGACAGCCTAGACGGCGTGTACCTAGTGGAACCTGACCTCTGCGCCACTTGCCTGGACGATGGAATCTCGTGGTCAAACGACATTCCCCTCGTGATTATCCGTGACGTCCAGCGCTATCTGGACCCGAATCATCCATATCGCAAGATCATTGCCTCTTTTATAGAGAGTCGACGGCGAAAAGCGTCCTCTAAAACAAGGCTTCTAGCGGTAGTGGAGAAACTGGATGTCTGCGACCTCGACACTCTTGAATCGGAACTCAAAAGCCTGCGCACGCCACTGAACCTGACTTGCTGTCTCGGAACGTCTGCGAGGCCTTACGTGAAGGATGTCGTCATCGAGGTCCGCCTCGTTCGTCTGCACCACCACTCTCTGGACACGAGCAAGCTTCCCTGGCTTGACGAATGGAAACTCCAGTCAGTCGGTGCAGCGTTACGAGAGTGGGGCATCATGACCGCGCGCAGCCAAGCCCAGAAGGTAGTCGCCGGCAGGCCACCAGCAGAACTGCGAGACTTCTTATCCCAGTACAAGAGGCTGCTTATCAAGGCCAAGGCAAAGGCTGTCCTGGACTGCGTGCAAGGCCGGTCGGTTGCCTTAGTGTCTACTATAGCTTGCCGGATCGCTTTGAAACACGAGATCCGCGCTCAGAAGTCTGGGGCGCTCATTGGCGATCCCAGAAACGCTGCTATCGACTCACCTGCCGTCCTTGTAGCCACAATGGTGGACGTGTCTACTCTGGCAGGTTACTTCTGGAACGCAGTGCTGCTGTGCGATGTGCCTGCCGGTGTCGACTGCGATGAACTGTTCAGGAAGGCCCATCGTAAGATTGCCGTGGCCACCGAACCCGAGTGGATGAGTTGGGAGCAAGCTCTAAAGCTTTACGATGACGTAGAGGAGGTTCTTCAGCGTGTGAACGCCTGAGATTGTGAAATAAATCTGGATACACCTGTTTTCTTTGTCCATATGTTATCTCTCGCGTCGTGATATGTATATTGTCTTGCATAATTTGGTAACAGATTCTGTTACGGATTTAAACTGCTGCAATTCTGTGGCATCTGTGACTTATGAAGGCGGGAAATGAGACAGAGAGGTTGACTGTATTAGCCCCTATGATTGTATTACAGATTCACAAACTTTTTCTTCCATTCCACAGGTGTCGATGAATAAATTGGTACTTAAGTTTGGTTTATGGCTTATGGGTCTTTAGCTTCCAAAGGCGACTCAGGCTATGAGGGACACAGTTGTCAAGGTCTCCGTAAATTTCGGTCACCTGGGGTTCTGTAACGTGCACTGACATCGCACAGTACACGGGGCTCTCCCCTCCATCGAAATTCGACCGCCGTGGCCGGGATCAAACCAGCGTCTTTCGTGTCAGCAGCCGAGCGTCTTCGGTACATAAGTGTAGGGATACGTTATTTCACGAATCTCTATCTATTTCGTCTACCTGCAGGTTTGCTCATACCTGGGAGTTAGATATAAGTACGCTATCGATATGGACAGAGTGGACGGCACGTCTTCATTTCCTGTTGGTAAACTCTACGGACCGTGCCCACAGACGGAGAGTCTGCGCCCCATTGTACTCTTCCATGCATGCTTAATTCGTGCGAGCGTTGCGATGAATATATTTTACAACAGTAAAAGTTGTGAGAACGACAAGCGGTATTTGTGTTTCAGCACTTTTGCTTTCTCTGTGCTACGGTGGCAGCTGGTCCCCATCAACGTAGTCAAGACATATGGGTAGCAGGATGATAGTTTGCAAGGAATCATTTCATGCTGTTGAAGCAAAATTGCTTTTTAAAGCGAACCTGTATGCCTCTACTGTCCAAGGAAATTTTCGTGTCGTCAGCGTCGTCAGCAAAAAACGCCAGGCTACCAACAGCATAGAAATCGTATATGATACTGATCATAAAGCAGTCGTAATGAAAAAAAGGAATAAAAATTAAAATAAAAATACATAAAAATAACGACATGAAAATATAAATAAAATAGTTCAAAAATTCAAACACAACAATAGAAAATCAAAACACACCAAAATGGTAAAACTCCTTTAAAAACAAGCATACAATATACAGCTCAATGCTCGTTTTCATTAAGAAACACACAAAAGAAGCATCAAAACCACATGATGGATGTGAACGCGCGTGTGCAACTCAACCAACCACCATTCATGGTTCATGCATTGATTTATCCTTAGCAAAGAACATCCCTACAGTTAGAAATGAATATCTCAGTGTGTATCACACTGATCATAAAGGTGTCATGAACGTCGTTGTGAAGTGATAAAGGGTAATTAAGTACAGTTCACTTGTCTCTGGTTTCACTCTTTGTAGAGCCACGCGTGTAAATTTTCAGGTGACGTCGCAATGGGCAATTGGGTGTCGATTTACAGCTTCGCTGTCCAACCACCTTCAAAGCGCGGATTGGAGCCACATATTTTTCTGTGGGAAAAGTAAATGGGGCAGTAATTGTCTCACATTTCGGTGGACAGGTGGAGGAAACAAAGGCATAATGGTGTCCTGAGTAGGAAGGTGGCCAAGTTAGAACAAGAAATCGAAACCTACACGTTTGACTTGCAGTGCAAACAATGGGGGCAGATTTGTGACCAAATGAATGGGCAATACGGGTGCAAAAGAAAAATGGCAGCTGTTGAGGCACCTTTTAGATCCGGCGGCAACCAAATCCGCACTAAAGGGGAAAAATGCTAGGTTGGTGCATCGGTATGAAGACACGACTGGGGAGTTTGTTCACGAACTCCGAAATAGTTACATAAACTCGGGAGAGGAAAATCCTAGAATTAGATGCGGTTTTTATGGTGGCGGAGGTGGAGTTTGCAATCGGACAGCTTCGTACAACGTCGGTAGCGGGTCCGGACGGGGTTACTAATAAAATGCTGAGGAACCTGGATTTCAAATCAGTGGGGGCGCTCACGGACTTGATGAACAAGTATTGGGCGGCCGGGGAGATCCCGGCAGAGTGCAAGCATGCTAGGATTACATTTATTCCTAAAGCAGTGAAGAGGCCTGTGTTGAGAATCTGCGTCATATATCACTGACGTCTTGTCTGGCCAAATTGATGGAGCATGTGGTCCTCAAGAGGCATGAGGGTTATGTGGACGACAAGGAGTTGATACCTGAAACGATTATTGGCTTCAGGTATAATTTATCAACGCAGGACGTCATGATACAGCTCAAAAAGGACGTGGCTGATCCTGGGTACGGCACGGGCACCAAGGCTATCTTGGGGCTCGACCTCACTAAGGCTTTTGACAACGTTACCCATGAGGCAATATTAAGGAACCTATCGGACATAAGACTGGGGGTAAAACCTCCCGGTACATCAGATCATTTCTGGAGGTTAGGACTGCGGGGATTGTAGTCGGAGAAGTTAAATCGGATCTCTCCCCGTTAGGGGCAGGCGGACACCGCAAGGGTCGGTTTTATCGCCGTTCCTGTTTAATCTCGCCTTGATCAAGATACCGCCGAGGCTGGAAGGCATATCAGGACTTAGACACACCTTTTATGCGGGTGACATTACTCTGGTAGCTAGGGGCAGCGACCGGCAATTGGAGGAAACTCTACAACAGGCAGTGGATATTGTGGAGGAGCTAGCAGGGGAGGCAGAACTGTCGTGCTCTCAGCCCAAGTCCGAGCTTTTTCTGCTTAGTGATAAACCAAGAGGGATACATGCGAGGCACAATATGCCACCACCCCGCTAGAAGTCATAGTGGGGGCAGCACCGGTCGCTGATGTCCGAACGATCAGGATCCTGGGCCTGCATCTGCAGGCTAACAGAAAGAATAGGGAGGCCTTAAAAAGGCTTACAAATACGGTCAATGCTACCGTGAGGCTAGTCAGGAGAATCGGCAGTCGTAAGTAAGGGGTCAAAGAAAAGGACTTGTGTAAGCTGGTAAAGGCGTTTGTGCTCAGTAGAACAGTGTATGCGACGCCTTATATGAAGATGGACGCGACGGAGGAAGGCAAGGTGGAGGCTATGTTTAGGCAGGCGTATAAGGCGGCTCTTGGGTTGCCTAACCATGCGTCTACCGAAAGGCTGCTCGAATTAGTGGTGCACAACACCCTGGAAAAACTACGGGAGGCGCACTTGGTGATGCAACTCAGTAGACTTTCAAAAACGAGAGCAGGAAAGGATATATTGGAGAGCATCGGCATTGGAGTTGATGCTCCAGCCGGGCACACGAAAATTCAGGTGAGGCGAGAAATGCACAAGGGCTTGTACAAAAAACCTATCGCCCAAAAATGTGCATCCGATACATCACGAGGACCGCAGGAAGGCAAGAGCCAGGGCTTTACATGCTGAGTACGGGAAGTACAAAGGGCAGTCTACGTAGATGTCGCCGGGTATAAGGACAAGGACGCATTTGCAGCTGCGGTGGTGGACGGGCGGAGACGCCTCACCTCTGGATCAGTCAAAACCCGTTCCTCAGAAACTGCAGAGGAGGCGGCGATAGCGCTAGCTACAGCTAGTACTAAACCTGGCCTGATATTCAGCGACTCAAAAATAGGCATCCTAAATTGGGCGAGGGGCATAATATCTGTCACAGCGGCACGATTGCTGAATCGGGGCCACGGTGCGAGAGACTACGGAGGTGGAAATTGTCTGCGTACCGGCACACTCTGGGAACCCCGGGAACGAGTGCGGCTCAGGTGAGTGCTCGAGGTTTCGTCAGCCGAGCAGGTGAGCCGGACGTTCCGGGGAGGTCCACGAGAGATGGGCTGGTGACTCTCTCACGACATCACAAACCATTACAAACTTGAGCGGAGAATTTACCCGCCCGCGGACAAGCAATTGGTGAAGGCACAGGAATGCGTCTGGCGAAGATTGCAGACGAGATCTTTCTATAACCCATACGCGTTAAACAAAATCTACCCGGATGTTCAGTCGGAATGCAAAAGGTGTCAGGAAAAGGCAACCTATGACCACATGTTATGGAGCTGTAGCATAGCGCCGCCACCGGCGGTTATTATGCGTGATCCTTCTCTCGAGCAGTGGGAGGCCGTGTTGGCCAGCTCAGACCCGGTCGTCCAGACCAGGGCCGTGCAGTGGGCCACCCAGGTCGCCTTCAGCCATGAGTTGACGGCCATCTAGCACGGAATCGTCCGCACATGCGTCCTGACGAAAATAAAGTTTTTCCATCTACCCATCCACCCGAACCGTGCCGTGATGGAAGGGAGGAAGGTGGGAGTGAAAGAAGAAAGAGAAAAGAGAAAAAAGACATGCCGGAGTGGAGGACACCCTCATGTTGTGGACAAAGTCCGGTTATTGTCATGCCCGCTTTTGGAGCTAGTCGCGCAAAACGACGCTTGGATATCGCTCTCCTTCACCCGCCGCGGTCGCTCAGTGGTTACGGCGCTCGGCTGCTGATCCGGAGTACCCGGGTTCGAACTCGATACCGCGGCGGCCGCGTTTCGATCGAGGCGAAACGCAAAGGCACCCGTGTGCTGTGCGATGTCAGAGCACGTTAAACATCCCCAGGTGGTCGAAATTATTCCGGAGCCCTCCGCTACGGTATCTCTTTCTTCCTTTCTTCTTTCACTCCCTTCTTTCCCCCTTCGCTTGCGGCGCGGTTGAGATGCCAACAGAGATGTGAGACTATTACTGCGCCTTTTCGTTCCCTCAAAAACTAATTTTCACGCGATGCGGTTCAGGTATCGTCCACAAAATCGCAAGGAGTTACCTGGCGACGACTACAAACACGCTCCTATCTGAACCACCAAGCCTGGAAGCATTACGACCCATCTCCCTCACCTCTTGCCTGGGCAAACTATACGAGCGCGTTATCCAGACCCGCCTCCAAAACTACATAGAGGACAACAACCTCTTTCCACCCACTATGATCGGCTTCAGGAAAGGTCTTCCTACGCAAGACGCTTTCCTCCTTCTCAAGGAAGAAGTTCTCAGTAACATCGCGAGAGGCGGCGAACACCTAATTATGGCACTTGATCTGAAAGGCGCTTTTGACAACGTTTCTCACGACGCCATCTTGAAAGAGCTCAACGCCCTCGATTGCGGACCCAAGACCTTAAACTGCATCAAAAACTTTCTCAGCAACCGCACGGCCACGATTGGCATGGGAGATGTCCGCTCTGGCACAGAGCAGACACCCAACAAAGACACTCCCCAAGGCTCTATCACCTCTCCTCTCCTCTTCAATATAGCTATGATCGGCATGGCAAAAGCACTCGAGGCTATTGAAGGCATCGGCTATACTATCTACGCCGATCATATTACCATCTGGTCCACCTGGGGTTCCGTTTCCCACAAAGAAAACACTCTACAAGAGGCAGTCAATTGCATATAAAAACAAGCAGCAAATTGCGGCCTCCGCTGCGCACCCGACAGATCCGAAATTATCCGCATTCAGTGCTATGCCTACAAATCTCCCGGCGACATCGAGGTTTACCTCGAAGGCACGAGAATAAAGGAAGTCCCTCTTATCTGCATCCTGGGCCTTTGGCTTCAGAGCGACAGGAAAGCCAACCACACGTTACAGCGTCTCCGGACAACTGCCCTCCAGATCTCCCGCATGATTCGGCGCATCACCCGCAACCGAAAACGCATGAGAGAGGAGGATACAATTCTACTGATACAGGCTCTAGTTATGAGCCGCCTGTCATACGGTCTCTCATTCCTACCACTTCTGGGGAGTGAGCGAGACAAAGCAGACGCCATCATCCTTACCGCCTACAAACATGCGTTAGGCCTCCTGATGTATACGGCCAGCTGCCACCTCGAGGACCTGGGACTGACCAACACAACAGAAGAAATTCGAGAAGCCGTCCTAGCATCGCAAAAGGAACGCCCCCTCACCACCAAAGCTAGACGCGCAATCTTGGAAAGAGTGGGTTCCCCAGCTGTCATACGCGCCGTCCAGGACAACCGAGACCTACCCTCAACTCTGCGAATTCGCGTGTATGTAGCTCCACTCCTGAAGAACATGCACTCGGACTCACAAAGGGGACGACGAAAGGCGCGAGTGGACTATCTGCGCCGCACACATCGACAAGCACAAAATGCTGTATACGTCAACGCAGCCATGTACCCCGATTCAACAAACGCGGTGGCGGTCGTCTTCGACACCAATTTCAAGGAAATCGCCAGCGCTTTCCTACGAAACTGCTCTCCCACAGTAGCAGAAACTGCTGCAATTGCCCTCACAAACCAGCACGGCGATGCTACGGGAAATGAGCTAAAAATTATTACCGACTCCCAGTCCGCGTGTCGCCTCTTCCTTTCTGGCAGACTTCCACACTCCGTCGCTCCCATTCTGACTACCCCACAAGTTCAAAATTCCACATGCAAGCACCAAATCACTTGGACTCCTGAGCACAAGGGGCGCGAGGGAAACGAGGCCGTGGACAGTCTAGCTCGAGGATATACTAACCGAGCGACTAACCTCCCCGACCTCACCCCTCTCCCCTCTACGTACGGCGAGCGCCTCCTCCTTCTCCGAACACAAAGACAAGTCTATCCTCCACCACACCGTAAGCTAACGGCGGCAGAGGCGAGAGAATGGCGACAACTACAGACGAACACCTTTCCTAACCTACACAAGTACCACATCATCTTCCCCGACAGATATGACAGAATCTGCCCCTGGTGTGGCGGAATTCCAACAACATATCATGTAGCATGGGGCTGCTCCGGTCCCAAGCCCCCCGAACTAGACAAACATCACTCCGAGGAACCGTGGGAGTCTGCCCTGCTCAGCTCTGACTTGGCGACGCAGCGAAAGCTGATATCCCAAGCAAGAGCAACTGCGGTTGACATTGGGGTCCTGAAATGAGGACTCCACCCACAATCTGTATTTTCGCCTCTGTATACGTGTTCCTCTCTATCCTACCTTTTTTAGAATAAATGTTTTCTACTACTACTACTATCTGAATCCGGCAGTGCTTGCCCTCATGTGACCATGGCCAGTACGACCCAAACTGTCATGAATGTGGTGAAAGGGCAACATACGACCACATTCTGTGGAACTGAACAAATGATCCGCTTCCGGCGGAGTTGATACAGCTCCCTTCTCCCGAGCGGTGAGAGGCCGTGCTGGTCAGCTCGGGCCCCAAGATTCAAGTACGGGCAATCGAGCGGGCCAATGAGGTCGCCGCCAGCCATGGGCTACAGGCCGTCTAGTATGTGTCTCCTGCAACGGGCTCTCGACGCAATAAATGTTTTACAATCCAATCCAATCAGGCAGTGGCCGAGAAGTTAGTTACTGCGCCACGGTTGAGCTGTATGCCGAGAAGCAAGACAGTTCCTGCGTCATTTCCACTCGCCGCGGTAGCTCAATGGTTAGGGAGCTCGCCTAATGAGCCTGAGTTCCACGGCTCGATCCCGGCCTCGGCGACCGCGTTTCGATGGAGGTGAAAAGCAAAGGTGCCAGTATTTTAAAGCGCAAGCTTTACTGGCCGCGAACTTTTCAATAATACTTGTGCGCGTGGTCTCTGTCTGCATTCCTTGGTGTTTATATGCATGTGCTAATGAGTATCACACAGGGTGGGCCACTGTACGTGAAAACGATTATTTTGATGATGTCGCAGAGATAAAAACAAGGAAGGAATTGGCTGCTCAAATGATCACTTCTTTTTTTTTAGCTCAGTAGCACTGCTATAGGCGCACCTTCCGATTTCAGCTATACGTAGGGTACGTACAACCCTACGTGCATCGTCCAGTCTGTCCTATGTACTGAGCTCCACAGGACAAATCGGTCTGGTACGCGACGCCTTTGGTGCGCTCATCAAAAGTTTCTTCATTGCGTATATATTGCAGCTGTTGTGAGCAACTGGGTTCTTTGTGTGGAGCCTGCGGTGCACGGATGGGCAGATGCGGCCAATTCCATAGGGGTGGATAAAAACACCTCTACTGATACCGCTTAGCCACACTCTTCAGACCATGTGAGAGGCGGTGAACATAAACAATGATTGTGAATTTCTTCCTCGTATCCCTGCTACTCTGCTGAACAGTGTGCGCCTGTGTTCGTTTAACTTTAACCAGTTCTCCGGAGATACGTGCTAACAAGTGCTGCGGGTATCCTGCGCCCCTTAATCTTGTGACATGGGCTTCGAAGCAGCTGTTCATCATGTGCTGTTCATCATGTGGGTCCAAGACACATCCTTTACGTACTCCCAGCTCCACATGTTTAGTGTTGAATATGAAGTCATTCGTGAATACGCACAGTTGCCTGTTAGCTAAAAATAATTCTTTTAATTTTGCAGCATTATGATCAAGTTCCAAGTCACACTATAACTTTTCGGCGCTGCGAATGCTCACAGGCTTTAGAGAAGTCAGTAAAAATTGCGTCAGTGCACAAGGCATTATGAATGGTAAGATGGAGGCCCGTTACTAATTCAAATATTTGTGTTTGCCCCGAACGCATGTACCTAAAACCATGCTGACTCTCAAGAAGCAGGACATTTACATTTAGGTGTCCCGTGACGTGGGTTAATATCATATGTGCCAGCAGTTTGCGGCGCACTGGTGTTAGAGAAATGGGAGCAGGTTGGATTAGTGACTCTAGAAAAAGAGACCCCTCCCTCGCACAGTTCGGAATTCGTTTTCATGGCTTCCTTTAGGGTAGGCTGCCTTTAAGCATTTAAAATGGAATCAAATCATCATCATCATTGAAAAAGTTCGCCCTTCGTCAGTCATTTCAGCTATCAACAAGAACGCACACCTCCTGGCGGCTGTTGAAAAAAAAACACAGATGGGCCCACTGCGTCTTGTTGAATTTATACTCCTTTTTTCATAAAAGGACTCTCAACATCGCGTAGCTAAAAACTGCGTCGAAAATGTGGGGTAAATGTTGGGAAAGCATTACGCCTCAATACAGCTCAAGGAGAAAAATGCAAGTGAGGGCTTCAACACGCTTACCTAAATCGCTGAGGCGCCGCGCACTTCACAACTAGAAAGATTAGCGTGCACGAAAGCAGGACGCCAGATCATGGAAAGTGTCGGCATCCGTTACCATGCACAAAGCCAGAAAATCGCTGTCCCGGACGCGATCAAACTCTAAGAGTCGACCCGATTCCACGGAACATCCAGCCAGAACACAATCGGGGAAGAAGAGTGGCCAGGGCCAGAGCTCTCCTATACAGCCACGGAGACGAAACGGGGACAAGGTACGTTGACGCCGCCGAATACGCAGAACGCTCGCGATTCGCGGTTGCGGTCGCCCATTCGAGTGGCGAAACGCGCATAACGGCAAGTGTAGCGTGTGAGGGCGCAGAAGAAGCGGAGGAAGCGGCGGTAGCCCTCGCCCTCACGGATCCGACGTCCACCACAGTTCTCTGCGACTCGCGACAAACGGTCAAAAACTTCGCCAAAGGATGGATATCACAGACAGCGGCCTGAATCCTGAGCAATCGAAAAGTCCAGTGGGAGGAAACTTTTCAAACCAGAATCCAGTGGTTCCCGGCGCTCACGGGAGAAGTGTCGAGAACATATCGCAACCGAAACGAGACGGCACACGCCAAGGCGCGCGAACCCGCGAACCGCGCCGGCGACCGTCGCCCATGGGACAGCACCAAAGACTGTTTGACCAGCTACAACGAAATTACCAAGGCCCTTTGCCTGTCCCGCCGAACCTTCCCTCCGCCCAACGACAAGCTGGACAGGGCGCACGCGGTGGCCCTCAGACAACTGCAGACGCTCACGTACCCCAACCCGGCACAATACCACAGACTCTACCCCGGAACATACCCGACAAATTTATGCAAGGTCTGCCACACTGCTATAGCAACTTTACCCCACATGCTCTGGGACTGTAGCAAAAACCCTGACGGTGCTAACTCCGTAACCCTCCCGCCGCGGTGGGCCGCTGCCTTTCGCAGCCCCAGCCTCGGTGACCAACTCTGGGCCGTCCAGGAGGCCCGCGAGGCGACGGCGAGGCAACACCTCGACGTCCCCACGCGGGAGAGAGAGAGAGAAACTTTATTGTTGGAGAGGAAGTCGGGGCATGCCCCTGGGTCTCCGCACGACCCCACTGCACTCAAGTGTTTATGTTCGTAAGGTCCATAACACTGGCAGCCCGGCCGGTGGCGATTGTCTGCACCGCCGAGTCCTCCGAGCGCAGCAGGGTCTCCCAATTCTCCCAGGTCTTGAGGCCCTCTAGGCCGCGCGGGGGAGGGTCCGCCGGGCAGAGGGAGAGGATGTGGAGGGAAGAGGCGAATGGTTCTGGGCGCAAGGTGCAGCCAGGAGTGGGGAAGGAGGGGTGATAGTGGGCTAGGGTCGGGGGTGAGGGGAGTGTGTGTGTCTGTAGTTTGCGCCAGAGTGTTGCGTGTTTGTTATATAGGGAGGGGTGGGGCGGGGTAGAGCTTTCGCGAGGCTCTGTAGGCCTGCGTCATCTCGCTGAACAAGTGCATTCGCTCCCTCACGAATGCCCGATCCGAGGCCAACTGAACCCGTTTTAAAGAACCTCGGGCTAAAAGGTTGGCGGCCTCGTTTCCGGGATTCCCGAAGTGCGCAGGCACCCATATAAGCTCTACATGGCGGGGTGGGGGGGGGGGGGGGGGCATCGGGCGAGCCCAGTATGCCAAAAGCAGGGACGTGGACTAGGTCTCGCGCAAAATTTAGAATTGAAGTTTTAGTCTGTTAAAATGTACTGGGCTTCCGTGCGGGTGATGGCAATTGCGATGTTGGCTTCCTCTGCAGCCTCTGGGGAGGTGTCAGGGGGGAGAGGTAGTGTGAGGAGGGCGGATGAAGAGCAGTCCACCACGGCTGCGGTTGCTTCGTCACCCGTGCAGGCGGCGTCCACCCATACGGCGTCCGGCTCGGAGCCGTACACCCAGTGGAGTGCCTTCGCACGGGCTCTGCGGCGCTGCTCATGGTGGGAGGGGGCATATTTTTGGCAGTGGCTTGATGACCAGCTCTCGGTGAAGGGATCGAGGAATGGGGAGGAGGGTTGGGTCGTTGGCCGGTATTCTGATTCCGAGGGAGTCCAGGATATACCGGCTTGTGGAGGTTTGTGTAAGCCCTAGTAATCTGTCTGTGGGGGTGTTGAGGGGAAGATGAAGTGCAACTTGGAATGCCTTGCGGATCAAGGCATCCAAAGTATTTATGTCGTGTTTGGATAGTTCTAGGTATGGGGTAGTGTAGAGCACACGGCTGAGGACAAAGGCATGAATGAGGCGACAGAGGTCACGCTCCTTCATGCCTCTATGATGGCCCGAAACTCTGCGGATGAGATGCGATATCGCGCCTGCAACCTGCTTGAGTTTCTTGAGGGTGGGGGTGTTTTTGCCATCGTTCTGGATATGCAGGCCCAATACGCGGAGGGTGTCAACCTCCGGTACCGGGTCCCCATTCACTTCGATGGCAATGGGGGAGCGGGGGGAGCGTTGTTTCTTAGGCCGGATGAGGAGCAGTTCGGACTTCTCTGGGGAACAAGACAGTCCGATGTTCTGTGCATAAGTTTGGGTGAGGGTGGCTGCTTCCTGTAAGGTGTCCTCTATGTCGCCGTCACTGCCGTGGGTGGTCTACAGTGTGATGTCGTCGGCATAAAGAGTGCTTAAGGTGGGGAATAGTTGCCAATTTTCGGGCGAGGGGGATGAGGGTGATGTTAAAGAGGAAGGGGGAGAGGACGGACCCTTGAGGGGTTCCGATACTCTGAAGCGTGTAGGAGGGGGAAGAGAGAGGTCCAAAATGTATCTCAGCCGTGCGGTCAGTGAGGAATGCTTGAATATAGGCGTACGTGCGCGCACCCACATTCATAGGAGATAGGGCAGTCATGATCGCCTGATGTTCGATGCGATCAAAAGCTTTGGAGAGATCCAAAGCTAAGACCGCCTTGGTGTGACCAGGCAGAATCGGGTCGAAAATGTCATGTGTGAGTTGCAGCATGGCGTCCTGTGAGGACAGATTGGGGCGGAATCCCACCATGCTATGCGGGTATAGATTGTTGTCCGCCGTGAGGATGATTTGCAGTGCTCCCTTGTATATTCTTCCCGCCGTGTAGCTTCTACACGCGGCTTTCGAGTCCGTCAGAATCGTGAGTGATTTATTTAGTCGGTTCCCTTCAGCTACTGCCAGAGCAACGGCAACTTCTTCCCCCTCGGTTACCGAACACTTTTTGGTTGTTACAAACGTGACCGCCCCTAGGCTCTGGTTGGCGACCACTGATGCAACTCAAGAAGAAGAAGAGTCCAGAAGACAGAAGAATTTATTTTCCATCGGTCAAGTGACCCACTCAATAATGAGCCATTAACTGCCATGGTCACAGTCAAACTCCCATTTGAAACCCCAAACACATTCTCTTATCAAACTCTCCGTTTTTCATCCGCCTTACGCATACATCTGACGCCAAAATCCGTGTAACGTTACGTTATCGCCCCTTCAACTTTCCTCCCCCCCAATGTTCTTTGGTGTCCCTGTTCCACGGTTACAGGCCTGCATCCGTGTACACCGTGTTTTCTTTGGTTGCTAGGTGTTTTTCTACGTACTCTGAACTAGCGGCTCGTCTAGCCGCGTGCAGGTTTGGGTCCATGATTCTCGGTAAGGGGCAGACTCTGATGATTTGTCTGACTTCGTCTGGTATGTTTGCTACTCTGCCTTCTTTTTCTTTACTGCTATACCCTAACCTGCGGAGGAGCGCACGGCCGGTGGTCGACTGCTGGAGTCCGGTTAGTGAAGGGATTGGAAAAAATTATTCTTTCTCGCATTACAAACTTTTATGATAAGCACAGTATTTTGACAAACTCACAGTATGGTTTCAGAAAGGGACGGTCGACTGAAGCCGCCTTGTTAGCCCTGAAGGAAATAATTTTGGAAAATATTAATAATAATTTATTGACAGCCGGAATTTTCCTCGATTTTAGTAAAGCCTTTGACTCCATTGACCACAGTATTCTCATTAGTAAACTTTCATCATATGGAATTCGTGGTACAGCTTTGGCTTTAGTTAAATCCTACTTAGAAAATAGATGCCAGTGCGTATGTATTAACAACCAAAGGTCATCATTCTTACCAATAGTATGTGGCGTGCCACAAGGAAGTATATTGGGGCCCCTTTTATTTAATACTTTTATCAATGATATCGTAAATATTGACACCACAGTTAAATTCATAATCTATGCTGATGATAGCACCTTACTTATTTCTGGGAGTAATATTAGCGCACTAGAGTTAAAATGCAATGATATCCTTACTAAACTATCGGCATGGACTAGAGTAAATAAAATCAAAGTAAACCCAACTAAATCCAAAGCCGTTATTTTTCGTGCTCAGAATAAAACAGTTCCTCCGGTGAATTCATTCGTTTTTCAAGACCAGCATATAGAAATAGTCAGCGAGCATAAGGTTCTCGGTGTGTATTTTTCTGCCCATCTTAAATGGGACGCTCAAATTATTCATATCTCTAGAAAACTGTCTGCTGTTACTGGCGTAATCTCACGCTGCCGCACATTTCTTCCCACAAGCGCTAAACTACAAATATATTACGCTCTATTTCTTTCTCATATTAACTACTGTACACTGGTATGGGCAACAACAACTAAAAGAAATATTAACAAGCTTCTCGTTTTGCAGAGGAAAATTGTTCGTCTTATCGCAAACACCGAACCAACATCAAGTGTTAATTCCACAATAGGATCTTTCAATATGATCCGTGTAAATAATATATATGAATTTCGTTTGTTACAAATAACATACTTTTCTTCCACAGGTATGAGTAATTTCTTGACACAACTTGCTTCCCTTGAACATCGTACACCAAAAGTTAACACTCGTTGTACTGACACTTGGTCCTTACCACAGTTTCGAACTGATTACAAGCTGCAATCCTTGGCTCACAATCTGCCATTTTTTCTAAATAAATATAAAGATACTGCTGGATTTAGTCCAAAACAACTGCGAACATACTTTGTGAAAATGTAATCTGTATTTATTCTTATGTCATCTGAGAAAATGTCTGTCATCACTGTACTCTTTTTTGCATTCATTCATTATTGATAAACATTCTGTTATCTTATTTCTGCTGTGTTGCTCTCATGCATACGCTGTATAATTTCTTTTCTATTTATTTATTGACGACCGCTACTGTATTTCATTATTTGTTATTTCGTTTTGTCTGCTGCTGCCATGTAATGGTTTCCTGGGCCTTCGTCAAGCTGTTCGTACAGCTTTTAGCCCAGGTGACCATCCAGATACTTTCTGCGATCCAGCTTGCGCCTCTCGTAGCTCTTCGAAGGTATTGTGGATGGCCAGCATCAAGAGTTTTTCATTTGATGTATTTCTTGGTAGGTTTAGCGCTGTTTTGGAGGCTTTCTTTATAAGCGTGTCCGCTTGTTCCTTCTCATTCTTTGTCATGTGGTGATACGGCAGGGAATATGTGATCCGGCTGATTACGAGGCTTTTAATCAGCTTTACTGTATCTCCCTCCTTCACCCCGTGCCTTTTCTGTGAGTCTCGGGTGATCATTCTGCTGACTTGCTGTGTTGATTGTTTTAGGAGACTGAGTGTGTGGCTGCATCCATTGCAACCTTGGATCCACATACCCAGTATTCTTATCATGTTTCGTTCTGTAATGGTCTGTCCTTCCAAACGCACTGTCAATTCTTCCGTCGTTGGCTTCTTTCCGACCCACAGAATTTCCGATTTCTCGGTTGAGCACGCGAGTCCTCTATCCCTGACGTATTCCTCAACGCATGTCGCTGCTTTCTGCAATAGTTCTTCTTTTCGGCCAAGTGACCCTTGGTTGACCCAGACAGTGATGTCATCCGCATACATGGCATGCTGGATACCTTCGATCTTGCTCAGCTTGCGTGCGAGGCCGATCATTGCCATGTTCAACAGGACCCGTGAGATCACCGATCCTTGTGGAGTTCCTTTGTTTGGTGTGTTAAATGTTTCGCTTCTTAGGTCTCCCAGTCCCACCGTGGCCGCGCGGTTTCACAGGAAGGCCCTTACATAGTTGTGGATTCTTCTGCCACACGTGGTCTTGTTGATTCCTTCCATGATTGCTTCATGACTGACGTTGTCAAAAGCACCCTTGATGTCCAGGGCCATTACGATGTTTACTCCTGTTTTGGGAATTGTGTCTATTATTTCCTCTTTGATTTGTAGTGCGGGAAATTCGCTCGCGCATCGAGCGCCTCGCGCAGAGAGGTTGTGCCGTGCGTGCACAGTGGGTGCACGTCAACTACCTGCCAGCGATCTTCCCCTTGCGCTGGAGGACGTGCGTGCGGCCATCCACGACCATCTCCGAAAGCAGCACCCTGACCCACGCATCGCGGGAGGTGAGCGCATCGACAGTGTCACCGGCTGTCGCGCACTTACACGGTCACAACGTGCAATGATCCTCCGCGAGCGCATTGGCTGCGTGTGGCCCGGGGAACGACGGGTGCGTCACGGAATCGCGACGAGTGATGTGTGTGACGGATGCGGTGCAGTGGAAACACTAGAACACCTGCTCCTTCACTGTGCCGCGTTCGCCGATGTTCGTCGCAATATGCTCGCGGCCTATAGGGCGCAGGGCATACTACCAGACACCATCAAGACGCTACTGTGGCCGCAGGGCCACTACTGCGGCCGACGCTACTGTGGCCGAGTGCGCGCACTCGTGAGCGAACATTCGTGAGCCTCTGTGCATTCCTCGAACACACGGGCTTGACGTCCCGTCTGTTCTCCGTCATGTAGTTACACGCAATGACCTAACGCTCCGCGAGTTCTACCTTGAACGATTAAAAACTGGACGCCCCACTCCAGTTGTAGCCAACACAGTGCTGTGCGCGTGTGTGATTTGGTTCCTCTAAAATGAACTAATCGCGCGCATAACCTGGACACATTTCTTATTGTGTAAATAGTTTGTACATATTACTTCTCCCCCTATCCTCTATTCCTGACCCCTCACCTCTTTCATTTCATTTCTCCATTCTGCCGGCTATCCTTTATTTCCGCTGCCCCAGCTCAGGTGCTTCAGTATGGATGGCAGATGCCGGGGCTAGCAAAAATCTTTTCCTTCCTTTTTACTATTATTTTTAATAAAACCACTACCACCACCATTTTCACTTAACGTTTATCAAAATACGGCCGCCCCGGCCAGGGTACGATCCTGCTAGCTCATGCGCAGCAACCGTGCTCAGTAGCCAACTGAACCACCGCAGCGGGTGTGCTCGTATTTCCCAAGACAACAGGTCATCACGCAATGCGCCACGGCACATGAATGCATCCCCTTTACGCATTTCAACCCTGCGTTTCCTTGCGTAATATTTATAACAACTGACTTTATATTAGATTGATTCCCCAAACCATGAATTACGTATTTGTGCCTATGGTTGCATTATGTTTAGTAGCAGGCTTTTCAGCGGAGGGATTTTTAGCTTGGTGTAAGAAATGGCACAACAAGCGCTTTCTTCACTGACGCAAGATGGTGGGGCGCCTAGCATGGCGTGCGTTCACTATTGCTTTCGTCAGCATACTTACCTGGTGTCGGGTCGCGGACGCCAGGCAGCCGGAGCTAGCGGACGCATGTTCGATGAGCTCCGTCGAACACGGCCGCTCTAGCCCAAGTTTGGACCGTCAGTGCACAAATCATCGTTGGAATCAACTATCAGCGTGACAAGGAGTCTAGGGGGACCGCAACTCTCGAAGGTAGGCACGCGATCTGCCTATTTCTCGGCGGCCACGCGGGATTGTTAGGCCTAATCGCTCGGCCTACTCGTAGGCCCAGCAGAGGAGAGAAATTCTCGGCGGCGTTTGCCGCAAAGGAACATGAATAGCTCGATGGAATGTGTGGAGGGGGAAACCATCGACCCTGTAGAACTGAAGACAGGGACGTGGTTCACCAAGAAAAAGGGCCGCGTGGTGCCCCTCGGAGATGAAACCCGGGCCGCTACCAGGGATGGGGAGGAGCGGCAGACTACAGGACATAAGGCCGCCATCGGAAGGAGACTGGCGGCAAAGTCAGTGGACAGACAAGCAGTGCGGATGCCCAAGGACGCCGAGAAAATAATAATACGCCCCCGAGGCGGAGTCAACCGCCTTATAAAAGGAGGAATGATCGAGCTCGCAGAATCAATTGCCCGCGCCGCCGGCATCGAGCCTAAGGACGCTGAGGACGACATCTTCTCGGCAAACGTAAAACAACAATCCATACTAATCGCCACAACCAGCGAAGAGCGTGGAAGAAGATACTCGATTTTACGCACCGTCCTTTACGACAACGAAAACATCGAGGTAACGGCGTACCCCACCATGCCTGAAGACTGTGGCAAGGGAGTTGTGCACGACGTCCCACTGCACTACTCCAATGAAGAGCTCCTGGAACGTATACGCAGGAGAAAGGAAAACCCTACAGTACTTGGCGTTCGAAGACTGGGAGCGGCCTCTAAGTCAATACTGATCCTATTCGAGGACCAGAAGGTGCCGCGCTGGGTATATCTATCTCCCTTCGCACAAAGATGCGTCTTATACAAGAAGTATGAGGTCTGCCTCGCGTGCGGCCGCATGGGGCATCGAGAAGACGTCTGCCCGGACCCGACGAATAGGAAGTGCCGGGGGTGCGGCATAGAAAACCCTAAAGATGACCACCAATGCGAGCCGAAATGTCAGCTCTGCGGAAAAGGACACCTTCTCGGCGACAAACGCTGCCTGGAAATATATAGGGCCCCATATATCTCCAAAAAGAGACAATGGGAGAGGAAGCTGGACCAGCAGGACCAACAAAAAATGACCGATACACCACGGGCCGGCGAACGCGAGGGCCGCTCGAGAGCCAAGAAGGGTGACGAAGAATCCCGAACACCGGGAAGAAGATCCAGATCCAATAGCAAGGACTACAACCATTTCACAGCCAAGGAGGGAGACTTCCCAAGGCTGGAGGAAAGAGCAACCGCCAACTCCATGCGCCGCCGCTCGAGCTCCGGTACCAGGAGCCGATCCAGCTCAGGGCGAAGGCGCTCTAGCTCGAGAACCTCGGCTGACTCCTCCTCCACGGCCAGCAGTCCCGTGCGCTTCACACGGGACCCCAAGGCGCCATGGGGGCCACCTGCAAGCAGACGCGGTTCGAGTGGAGATCGAAAATCGGTAAGCTTCACAGCCAGCAGTCCCCAGGCAAATAGAGAGGCAGATGAGAGAATCGAAAAGCTAGAAAAAGAGAATCAAGAACTCAAGAGCATGCTCCGCACGCTCACTGCAGAGATCCAAAATCTAAAAATGGGAAAGAGTACCCCTCCTTCTCCACCGAGGAACCAATCGGTACCCCAAAAACAGGCACAGAAACAGACGCCCTCTCTCTCGCCTGCGAAGGCAGTAATCGCGCGCCCCGAGCCGAGGGACAACGAAGGGGAGAAAATGACTACTGAAACAATCAGGCCACCCCCGCAAAAACGCAAAGGGGATGAGACGGACCCGCTGGTGGCACTCGAAAGTAGAGTAGAAAAGAAACTAGAGGCTAGAGATGCTAAGTACGAAGCAAGATTCGAAAGAATCGAGACCCTCCTCACCCAACTAATGGGTGCAATGAATCAAATACAGACGCAACTCGCGCAATTCACTGCCGTGCAGAACGCCTTCAACGAGAGGCTAACTACATTAGGAAAGACGGTTACTCAAATACAGCAAAATGGACAGGCGCAGCAAAAATGAAAACACTCTGGTGTGGCAGTGGAACTGCCGCGGTTTCCAACGCAAGCGAGCGCTCTTGCAGCAGCACTTAGAGCAGATTGAAGAAAAACCTTTAGCTATAGCCCTTCAGGAAACGGGAAAGGGGCCACCAAAATTATCGGGATATCAAGCGTTCCACAGTGACCGAGGAGAAAAATCTCGCGTCTCCACGCTAGTTAAAAGACATATAGCGGTAGTCGAGCATGAGGTCAACTCACGGGATATCGAAGCCGTATTAGTAGAAATTATCACCGGTCGCAAAGACAAGGCTAGTCTCTTCATCGTAAACGTGTACAGTACCCCCCAGCAAAGAAAGGCACGTTTCCGCGCCCTCTTCCGCAAGGCTAATGATTAGAGCAGCTGGAAACAACACACTCATAATCTTAGGGGACTTCAATGCCGCCCACCAAGAATGGGGCTACAATAGACACGATCCCAAGGGCAGACAACTATGGGAGGACATACACGAACTTGGCCTCACCCTCCTGACGAACCCTAACTGCCCGTCCAGAGTGGGAAACAGCGTCTGTGCAGGCACCACCCCGGATCTCACCCTTGGGAAAAACACGAGAGACGCGGCCTGGAAAAACACGGCTCAAAATTTAGGCAGCGACCACTTTATTCTGGCTCTCACCCTCAGCAAGGGCGTCAAAACAGGTCGCCTCAAAAAACCCAAGATCACTGATTGGGACATGTTCAGGCAAATTAGAGAAAATGGTGAATCGGAAGGCGATATCCAAAACATAGAGCAATGGGCGGAGGAACTTAGGCAACAAGTCGAGAGGGCAACCACGACCCTGCGAGAAGACGATGCGCCAGCGACGGTTGATAGCAAACTCCTTCACATGTGGGAAGCGAAATGCGGCATGGAGAAACGCCTCCGGTCACAAAGATGGAACAGGAACCTTAGAAGAAGGATAGCAAGGCACAACAAAGAGATTGAGGATTACGCAGCAAATGCGAACAAAATTGGTGCAATAGATGTGACGAGATGGAAGGGAACATGAGTCTAGCTAATACGTGGAGTCTACTCAGACACCTGCTTGACCCTGATAATTCGAAAACCCAATCGGGCATAAGACTTACGAAAGCACGGCACACGTTTGAGGGCTCGGACAGAGAACTCATGGCAAAATTAATTAATATGTACATAGGAGATACAAAAACCTCACTCCTGCCGGAGTACGAAGGACCCCCAAACGAGGCCCTAGACGCGCCGATCACGGAAGCGGAGGTTCGCGCCGAAATATTAGGCCTAAAAACAAAGTCGGCCCCTGGTCCAGATGGCATTACAAACAAGGTCCTCCGAAACTTGGACGATAATTCCATCCGCATGCTCACCAAATACATGAACATCGTATGGGACAGAGGCCGCCTCCCACAACAGTGGAAGACGGCAAACGTGATTTTAATACCGAAGCCGGGCAAACCCCCTAAGCTAGAAAACTTACGGCCAATCTCTCTAACATCCTGTATTGGGAAATTGATGGAACGGGTAGTCCAAACGCGCCTAACGCGTTTCATGGAGCTCAACGATCTGTGGCCGCACGAAATGGTAGGGTTCCGACCCGGCCTGTGCACACAAGATGTAATGCTCCGCTTGAGACACGACATCATAGAAAATAGCACCAAGGACGCGAGGGTAATATTAGGTCTCGACCTGACGAAGGCCTTCGATAACGTAAAACACGCGGCAATCCTCTCTGGCCTCCGAGAGCTGGGGGTCGGAAACAAAACGTACGGCTACATAAAGGACTTCCTGTCGGGTAGAACGATAAAAATAAGGTTTCAGGACATTGAATCCCCCACCGTCAAACTAGGTAGTAGGGGTACGCCGCAGGGTTCAGTGCTGTCCCCATTCCTCTTTAATGTTGCCATGCGAAATCTCCCGGCAGAATTGAGAAAAGTGGAAAACTTGAAATTCAGCATGTACGCGGACGACGTCAACCTATGGGTCACCCAGGGCAGCGACGCGAACATCGAGGAGCGCTTACAAACGGCAGCAGACACCGTAGTGTCCTATGCGGCTGAAAGGGGCCTCTCGTGCGCTCCCCAAAAATCGGAGCTCTTTATCTACAATCCGAAGGCGCTCAGGCACAAACGCCAGATAAACATCAACATAACAGTAGAGGGCCAAACAGTGCCAAAAGTCGAGCAGATTAGGATCCTGGGGCTATTTCTACAAGCGGACGGGTACAATGATACAACGATAAAGAAATGGAGTGCGTACGCCACGCAAGTCATGGGTCTGTTAAGGAGAATCGCACTCAAGGGTCGAGGCCTTAAAGAACGAAGCCTCCTGAAACTAATGCAGGCTTACATCACTAGCCGCATATGCTACGCCACACCATTCCTAAACATCAGATCGGACGAAAATCAGAAAATAGACGCACTCATCAGACGATGCGGGAAGAGGGCTCTGGGACTCCCCATCTCGACCTCTACTGAACGCCTCCTCGAAATGGGTGTGCACAATAATTGGACGGAGCTAGCGGAGGCTGTGCGCATGGCACAACTGGAAAGATTAAGCAAATCTACCACGGGCAGAACCATCCTTGGTTGGGTGGGGCTGCAGTCAGACAGGGGGACATGCCAACACGCGGACATTCCACGAGGAGGCCGCGAACACATAACAGTGCCCCCGCTACCTAAAAACATGCACCCCACATACAACGGGGAGAGGAGACGGAAGAGGGCCGAGACTCTCGCAAAAAACGCGGACAAAATAGGGCCGAAAGGAGTCGCCTACGTGGACGCGGCTAGCGGAAAGTTGGGGGCGGCGGTGGCTGCGGTCGTTGACGGCCGCGGCGTACCCGTCGCCGCCGCTTCCGTTAGAAGTCGAAACATAGACACGGCCGAAGAAGTTGCAATAGCGCTCGCTTGCGTTGGCACGGAAGCCAGTACGATCATTAGCGACAGCAAAACAGCTGTCTGGAACTTTGGAAAAGGGAGGGTCTCGAAGGAGGCAGTCAAAATCTTGGAAAAGGGAAAACTCGATAGACGAGTTCGAATAATTTGGACCCCCGCGCACGAATCCGTCCCCGGCAACGAGGCGGCGCACGAGCTAGCCCGAGCACTCTACTTCCGGGCAGCCGCAGAGCCGCCTGGTTGCGAAGGGATGGACGAGAGGCTGCAGACATACAAAGAGATCATAGAGCACTATAGACTTGGTAGACGGTCCCTGCCACCACCGGACCGAGCGCTAACAAACAGGGAGGCAGTCGCATGGCGGCGCCTGCAAGCTGGGAACTTCCCGAACCCCGTCTGGCTCTACCACACGCAAGTGGAGGAAAGAGCCGACGATAAATGCGCGACATGTGGAGAGAGGGGTACTTTAGACCACATAATCTGGCAATGCCCTGGTTCCCCGGGCGCCAAGGAGAACATAAGAAGTAGAGAAGCCTGGGAACTGATGCTGCGAAGCGAGTCCCTCGCCCACCAGCAGCAAGCCATCCGCCTGGTGGCTAAAGCCGCGAAGAAACACTGTCGCTTCGCCTGTCTTCAGTCGCGGAGACCCCGGCCCCCGTTCTCCAGGCCTGCGGGCCGGGGATGGGGAGTAGGGGGTCTCCTACATCGGTGGAAAATAAAGTTCTTACTCACTCACTCACTGGTGTCGGGTCACCGGCGATCATGAAGGTCGGGGCCCCGTGCCGAGGCCTTCCATTGCACTTCGGTAGGCTGAAGCACGCCACTACCCCTAACTGGGGCAGATGGGGCATGTAATTTTTGGTAGAGGGGCTCGGCGTCCGCGCCAGCCCCTGCCATGACAAAATCAAAAAGGAGACGTAGTAGCACAGAAGTTATTTCCGTGTAGGTGTTCATTGCGAGTCGTATACGTGCCGGTGGCGTAACTGAAACGCCCCGATAGGTGGTTTTCAAGTCATTCCGACGGCTACTACTGGCCGCCTCAAATAGTGGGCAAAAAAACCGCGTTCTCCGTGGGTTATTATATATGTAGTCATTCGATGTAATAATAATTGGTTTATATTGGTTTATAATAATTGGTATATATCGTTGGACACCTGAACCGCGCCGTAAGGGTAGGGGTAAAGTAGGGAGTTAAAGAAGGAAGGTAGAGAGAGGTTCCGAAGTAGAGGGCTCTGGAATAATTTCGACCACCTGGGGATCTTTAACGTGCACTGACATCGCACAGCACGCGGGCGCCTTAGCGTGAGAAATTTGGAAAATTCGTTTTTGGGGAAAGGAAATCGCGCAGTATCTGTCTCACATCTCGACTGACACCTGAATCGCGCCGTAAGGGATAAAGGAGGGACTGAGAGAAGAAAGGTTGAAAGACGTGCCGTAGTGGAGGGCTCCGGAATAATTTCGACCACCTGTTGATCTTTAACGTGCACTGACATTGTACAGCACACGGGCGCCTTTGTGACTCATCTGCGTCGAAACGCGGCCGCCGCGGTCGCTTTCGAACCCGGGTACTTCGGATAAGTAGACGAGAGCCCTGACCAATGAGTCACCGCGGCGAGTATTAAGCTTGAAGACATTCTGATCTATGAGAAACGCGCGCCTGACCAATGGCGCTCTTCGTTTGAATGTGTCATCTCTAAGTGCGGACGCTCGGCGTTTACGCGTCTAGCCACCACGGTGGCTTTGTGGTTATGGTGCTCCACCGCTGACCCAAAAAACGCGGGTTCGGTGCCGGCCACAGCGGTCGCATTTCGACGGAGGCGAATTTGTAGACCCCCTGTACTGTGCGGTTGTGCGCTCAGTGCACGCTAAACCCCAGGTGGTTACAATTTCCCGAGCGCTTCACGGCGTCTCTCATAGCTTTATTCGCACTCGGACGTTCAACCCCCCATAAGCCATAAACCAACAAAATCCGGCGTCGGCTTTGTCGTGTTGTGAGCGAAAAATCCCAACCACGACACTGGCAAGTGGTGCCCAAAGAGCAACAAATGATGCAGGTGGGACACCTAGGTCACGTAGCCTCGAGATGTTATCACAACCTGTCCAGCGTGTCAGGCGACGCTTGAATTAATGATTAGCAACCTGGGTTGCACAAAGCCCATCGCAAGACAGTGGCTATTCGCTTAACCGTTGCACCACTGTGCCAGGAGGGGTATGAAAACTCCCGGGGATCTAAGAATATAAAGAATGGCCTGCATAAATGGGCGTAACGCATTACGCTATAGTGTCACACCTTAAGGCGAAGCTAAAGTGTCCCGTTTGGCTATTGACCCAGAGTCCCCGAGTTCGAACCTAGGGGCGGCAGCCGGGTTTCGATTCAGGCGAAACGCAAAAAGCTCCCGTGTTCTGTGCGATCTCAGGGCATGTTAGAGAACACACAGGTGGTCGAAATTATTCCGGAGCCCTCCACTCCCTACATCTCTTTCTTCTTTCCCACCCTTTTTTATCCGTTCCTTACGGCGCGGTTCTTGTGTCCAGGGGAGATAAGAGTTGCTGCGCCAATTCCTTTCCTCAAAAACCACGAGAGAGAGAGAGAGAGAAAACGTTATTGCGCCAAAAATTGGTTGATTCAGCGGGACCCGGGTGTCTTCATGTTGAAGTTCCGAGTCTTCCAGGGGTGGTGCCCTTATCCGAGGGCCCCACTCAGTCTTGCTACCCCATACGCATGCTGGACCAGTCCTTTTTGGACCGCCAGCACGCTGCTGGTGAGCAGGCTCTCCCACTGCTCCGCATTGGGCTCTTTTAGTTTATGGAATGAATAATTGCTTTTACACTCCCATGTAATATGGTATAAAGTGGGGGTGGCTCCACACCACTTGCACGTGTCCGCGTACTGGTTCGGAAACATTTTGTGAAGTATGTGTAAGTTATGAAAGCTTTCTGTTTGCAGTCTACGCCAACCGACTGCCTCATATTGTGTTAAAGCTGGTGTGGTGGAGGATACGCTGTCCTCTGTGAGTGATTAAGGATTTCCGCGTACGATGGTTCCACCGTGAAAAAAAAGGTCTCGTGACCAATTTAGAGGAGAACGACGCAAGGGGGAGCACGAGACCAGTGAGCGAAAAGAGACAAGCGCGCGTGCATGAGCGTGATTGGCTGTGGTGACGTGGCCTTCTGCCTAGCAAGACGCGTCTGCAGCATCAGTGTATAAGAAGCACAGTGCGCAGTGTGAAGCGATTGTCCGGACCCCGTAGAGTATCTGTTACGGGTCCAATTGGACTTACTTTTGGAAATGTGGCGGAGAGGTTGAAGAATGCTTCATTCCCGCCACCGGTTGGCCCGGTATTGCACTACCTCCGGGATGGGCCTTGTCTTTAGCGCGTCTTTACTATCCTGTCTTTCTATCCCATCTTTCAACTCTCCTACTATCTGCACGTGGTAGCGATTGTAGCTCGGCTTGAGCCAGTGAGCAGGCCTGTGCACTTTCCTTTTCTTTCTTCCTGGCAACAACTTCTCGCTTCTCTCTCTGTCCCCGTCCCAGAGAGATCTCCATGAGGAGGTTGAGTACAGGACTCTTGGATTTTATCGGCGGCGTTTTGGAGTCCCTGTGGCTTTTCTGGCGATCGACACGTCATGTAAGGTGAGGCCTACGGTCCGCTTGCATAATGCGATGCAATGACACCTCCGAAGACAGCGATGGTAGGCAGGTAGTGCTTTAACGAGGCAATGTTTCCGCCTGGAACTCTAGCAGGAATTTTCGGCCGGTAATGGGTTTTCTGGGCGCCATTGCAGCGGTCGTAGCGTACTACTTCGCTCGACAATCACAGCGTTCTCTGCTCTGCCATCGGAAATTCTAATTCGCCATCGCTGCCATCGGGAATCTAATTCGAGGCTTTGTCTATGAATCAGAGGTTCAGCCAGCATTCGCGTGCGCGACCCGATTCCTGATTTCTCGGTGTCCTTAACGACATACAAACTTAACTGCCGGCCTCTTTCGAGTTCTTTGTGTGAGCTTGGAAACGCGTTCGTCCCGTGTGCAACGTCCCGGTAGACTGAGCCGCTGCACACCAAGCCTGCCCCGCACAGGTCCTTCAGCCCGCACATTACCCCGAAAATCCTCCACAATCTTTCATTCTCTTCGCTCGCTTCTTCATTTCGTTGTCGCACGGATCAGTTCAGGTGCCCACCCTAAACGCTTGTACATATTTGCGGACCGCTTGCCATGTCGATGCACGTTAAAGAACCTCAGGTGGTCGAAATGTCCTGAGCCCTTTTACAGCGTCCGTCATAGCCTGAGTTCCTTCGGGACGTTAAACACCCTTAAACCTTAAACCTTGAAACCTTTTCTTTTTAATTCGGCGGGAACCCCCATCTTATCGTTTGCTTGAACAGCACTTGCACGTGTTTTATACACCCGCGTTCCTGTATGGCCTTTTTTCTCTCCCGTTTCAACACCGCGGGGACGCTGCTGGAAACTTCAGTAGGCTGTCTCGTGTTTCGTCGTCCTGTGACAATAAGTGTGCAAAAATTCGATTGCGTTAGATAGTGCGTGAGGAGCTCTTGCTGTGGGAAATATTTTGTTGGTGGTGTTCCTTCATGAAGCAGCCGAGAAATACGCGCGCAATTCTTCCATGAATGGGGAAACGCGCACAGGGAACCTGCGCTGCTAAGTCCAATGCCCAAACAATGCCCAAACAAACTTTATACCTGACAAACACGCGCATGGCGACGTAAGAAATTTGAAAAATTGGTTTTCGGGTAAAGGAAATGGCGCAGTATCTGTCTCACATCTCGGCTGACACCTTAACAGCGCCTGAACCACGCCCTAAGGGAAGGGATAAAGGAGGGACTGAGAGAAGAAAGGAAGAAAGAGGTGCCGTAGTGGAGGGCTCCGGAATAATTTCGACCACCTGTGGCTATTTAACGTGCACTGACATTGCACAGCACACGGGCGCCTTTGTGTTTCGTCTCCATCGAAACGCGGCCGCCGCGTTCGAACCCGCGTACTTCGGATCAATAGCCGAGAGCCCTAACCACTGAGCCTCCGCGGTGGGTATTAAGCTTGAAGGTATTCTATCTATGAAAGACGCGCGCCTAACTGATGGCGTTCTTCGTTTGGGTGTTTCATATCGAAGTGCGGATGCTCGGCTGCCAGCGTCATGAGCCTCCGGGACACGATCGTTTGGGTGCAGTGGGGCCGTACGGGGGCCCAAGGACCTGCGTGTCCAAAACTCCCCTGTGTCTAATAATGTTTCCACCACCGCCAGACGCTCGGCGTTTGCGCGTCTAGCCACCGCGGTGGCTTTGTGGTTATGGCGCTCTGCCGCAGTCCCGAAAAACGCGGGTTTGGTACTGAACACGGCGGTCGCATTTCGATGGAGGCGAAATTCTAGAGCCCCGTGTACTGCGCGGCCAGTGCACGTTAAACTCCAAGTGGTCTAAATTTCTGGAGCCCTTCACTACGGCGCCCCTCATAGGCTAGTTCGCTTTGGGACGTTCAACCCCCCATAAACCATAAACAAAGAAAATCCGGCGTCGGCGGTGTCGGTGTTGTGAGCGAAACACCACGACCATGACTCTGGCAAGTCCTGCCCAAAGAACAACAAAGGTCACGTAACCTGACGGCGTTATCAAAACCTGTCCACCGTGGCAGGCGACAGTTAAATTAGCAACCTGGGTTGCGCAAAGCCTTCCACGGATCTACAGGGACTTAGGTTTTTATGTGCCGGATTTTTAAAAAAAATTCCTGTGTGCAAAATACTAGCCTAATCGAGAGCAAATACCGCTCACAAGGTAGAATATTATTGCCTAAGTTGTTTGATATCTAAATAAACATCAGTAGTTGCCTGTTTTTAATGGAATTATTGAGAAACTGCTTTCGGCTACGAGTACAGTTTTTGCCGACGCGAGCCACACAGCCGTTATCACAGGCTGCGCCATCTGCCGGATGAAATTGCAAACCGCTCGACAACTTATCAGTTGTTACTGTGTCCATTGCTATTGATGTTACATTATGACTGCGGTATTTAGTAGCAGAAGTGTTGATGTTCCTTGTGATATTCCGGCGGGCAAATAAGCCCTGTCTTCGAGGATAACGTGCTTCTCGCATCCACCGAGCCCAGACGACGTTTGCCATGCCGTCCGGCAGACGGCGCAACCTGTGAGACCGGCTGCTTGGCTCGCGTTTGCAAAAACCGTGGTCGTAACCGAAAACACTTTCTCGCTAATTCCACCAAATACAGGCAAGTACCGACGATTATTTACATTTCAAACAACTTAGGCAATAATATTCTACTTTGTGAGCGGTGTTTGCTCTGTATTAGGGCAGTATTTTGGGCATAGAATTTTTTTTAAATCCGGCACATAGAAACATAAGTCCCTGTAGGAATATGGAAAATGGCCTGCATAAATGTGGGCTAACACGTTACGCTATCGTGTCACACCTTAAGACGAAACTGGAGTGTCCCGGTCGGCTACTGAGCAGGAGTTCCCGAGTTCGAACCCGGCCGCGGCGGCCGGGTTTCGAAGCAGGCGAAACGCAAAATGCTCTCGTGTGCTGCGCGATGTCAGTGCGCCTTAAGGAACAGGTGGTCGAAATTCCGGAGCCCTCGACTACCGCCACCTCTTTCTTCTGTTACTCCCTCCTTTATCCGTTTCCTTACGGCGCGGCACTGTTGTCCAGGGGAGATGAGAGTTGCTGCGCCATTTCCTTTCCTCACAAAGCGGAAAAAAGAGCCAGCAGAGGTCTCGTGACCAATTTAGAAGAGAACAACGCAAGGGGGAGCACGCGACCAGTGAGCGGAGAGACACAAGCTCGCGTGCATGAGCGTGATTGGCTGTGGTGACGTGGCCTTCCGCCGTGCAGGACGCGTTTGCAGCATCAGTGAATAAGAACCACTGTGCGCGGTGTTCCCGTTCCAGACAGATCTCCATGACGAGGCTCAGTACGGGACTCCTGGAATTTATCGGCGGCGTTTTGGAGTCCCTGTGGCTTTTCCGGAGATAGACACGTCATATATCATAAGGTGAGGCCTGCGGTCCGCTTGCATAATGCGATGCGATGGCACCTCCGGAGACAGCGAGGGTAGGCAGGTAGTGCTTTAACGAGGCAATGTTTCTGACTGGAACTCTAGCAGGAATTTTTGGATGGTTTTGGTTCTTCTGGGTGCTATTGCAGCGGTCTGTGAACATCGCTTTACACTGAAAGCGTTCTCTGCTATGCCATCGGAGGTGCGTTCCCTACCTCGATTATACATTCGAGGCAATGTATGAGAGGATCAGCCAGCTTTCGCGTGCGTGACCCGGTTCCAAACTTCTAGTTTATGGTAACTACATGCAAACATAACTGCCGGTTTCATCCGAGATCTTTGTGTGTGCTTCGAAACGCGTTCGAACCGTGTGCAGCGTCCCAGAAGACTGAGCCGCGGCACACCAAGCCTGCCCCACTGAGGTCCTTCAGCCCGCACATTACCCCGAAATTAGTCCGCAATCTTAATTTCTCTTCACTCGCTCCTTCATTTAATTGCTGCACGGATAAGTTCAGGTGCCCACTCTCAACGCGCATATACAAGCGACGTCTGTGCACGTTAAAGGACCCCAGTTTGGTTGGAATTTCCGGAGCCCTTCACTACTTCTTCCCTCATGGCCCGAGTCGCTTTGGGACATTAAACCCACTTAAGCTATCCCATCTTATCGCTTGCTTGAACAGAGCTTTAACGCGTTTCGCACACCCGTGTTCCTGTATGCCCCTTTCGCTGCAGTTTCGATGACACCGAGGATGCGGCTGGAGTTTTTTTTTATTTAATGCGAACGCATTACTAGGCTTTCTCTTGTGTTTCGTGTCGCCAAAACTTGTCTGCACAATTACGTCGTTCTTTGAAGATTACTGTGCAAAAGTTTGCGTTAGGTAGTGCGTGATGAGATCTTGCTGTGGGAAATATTTGGTTAATGGTGTTTCTTCATGAAGCAGCCCAGAAATGAGCACGCATTTTTCCCATGAAGGGGGAAACGCGTACAGCGAACCTTTGCTGCTCAGCCTGCGCTGCGAATGTTCAGTGCCCAAACAAACTTTATAGCTGACACTCACGTTCATGGCGACGTAAGCATGAATCCATTTTGATCTTTGAGAATAAGAGGGTTTTAAATTCGGCTAGTTCGTAGTTGACATGGGTGGACCCAAGTCATTTCAGAAGCTCAATTATGTGTGACCATGATCTATGAGAGACGCGCGCCTGGCTGATGGCGTTCTTCGTTTGGGTGTTCACACGGAGTGAGGACTGTCGGCGTCTCTCCGTCTAGCCACCGCAGTGGCTGGGTAGTTATGGCGCTCGGCTGCTGACCTGAAAGACTCGAGTTCGTTCCTGGCCACGGCGTTCACATTTCGATGGAGGCGAAATGCTAGAGACTCGTGTTCTACGCGATGTCGGTGAACGTTAAAGCACCCCAGGTGACTGAAATTTCCTGAGCCCTTCACTACGGCGTCCCTCATAGCTACAGTCTATTTTTGGGCGTTAAACACCCATCAGCCATAAACCTTATTAACCCGACAACCTTAAGGAGCTCGTGTCGCAGAAAAGCCGGTGTCGTCGGCGTCGTCATCTTCGGCCGTGAGCGAGAATGGCGCATCTCTGTGGACACCTGAACCGCGCCGTAAGGGAAGGGATTTTAACGCGACAGCGTTAAGGATTGATTGATTGATGGATTTATGGATTGGTTCATGGACGAATTGATTGATTGATCGATCGATTGGTCGATTGATTGATTGATTGATTGATGGATTTATGGATTGGTTCATGCATGGATTGATTGATTCATCGATCGATTGGTCGATTGATTGATTGATTGATCGATCGCTTTTTTCTGCCCTTACGACGCGATCCGCGTGTCCAGCGAGAAATGTGAGACAGGCGTCATTTCCTTAAATTGTCCAACGGGCCACGCGTCGCGCCGAACGGGCGTTGGCGTTCCGTGAGCTCCTCGGCAACGTCACAACGTAGTCGATGCTCACGCATGCAGTGCACATCTGCCACTACCGCCACGTAGCGCGACTGAGCTGTCCGCCGTCCCAGGGGCCAGTCATGCACTTTTCCTTTGCTTTAGAAGCTCCCGCTCTGTATCGGTTTCGGCACAGCTGCGGCTCGGCGACGTCACGTGGTTATGAAACACGCCGAACAAGCTTAAGCGTGCTCCAAGTTTTGTTCGGCATCTGGCGTCGCGAAAACGCTGCAAAGTGTCTTTCTCCGTCACAAGGCAATTCTTTGTTACAGCGCTTGATATTGGCATGAAAACATCAAGGCAGGTTCACGGCTTGCCTACAGTGGGAGTGCGAAGTAGCAGCCTTCTCAACAGGCACGCTGTGCTCATGGGCCCGCGAGCCAATTATACAGGGCCAGTATTTGAAAGTGTACATCGCACAGCACACGGGCGCCTTAGCGTTTTTCCTCCATAAAAACGCGGCGGCTGCGTTTTTATGGAGGAAAAACGCTAAGGCGCCCGTGTGCTGTGCGATGTCAGTGCAGGTTAAAGATCCCCAGGTGGTCGAAATTATTCCGGAGCCCTCCACTACGGTACCTAATTCTTCCTTTCATCTTCCACTCCCTCTCTTATCCCTCCTCTTACGGCGCGGTTCAGGTGTCCAACGATATATGAGACAGATACTGCGCCATTTCCTTTCCCCAAAAAACCAATTATAATTATCATGGTGCGGAGTGGACACTGGCTTAATATGGGCGCGTTCTATTAAGGCTGCCGCCGTCTCTGGTCCCGTTTAGATTTATAGAAGCTCCCGCTACCGAGGGCCAAACACAGCTCGCGTTTTCATCTTCCTAGCGAATTTATATAAATTGAATCACAAATGAGACATTTTGTAAGGTTGACTTTTGTGCTACAGTAAAGGATGCAGGGGCTAGGGTGGTTTGAGCCAAGATGAAACAGCAAATACGGGTCAACAGACGCCAGGCAACTGTCCCCTCCGCATTTCGGAGTCCAGCTTGTGGACGTTTCTAGAGTACAGGATTAGATGTGGATCTTGCTGCCTCGCGTTTGTAGCTTCCAATCCACGGCGATGCATGGATGGAAAACTTACTAAATCACTCGGAGAGTCGCAGGACTTTGTCATCCGCCCTCTCCCTCGGCGTCAGCCGTAACTTCCCAGGACTTAGCGGCATTCAAAGCTTGATTGACGATGCTTGTTTCGACTTCTCGGTCTGGGTTGTGCATCAAAGCCTGTCATGAGTCAGGTGTGCGTGTGTTGTCTTTGTAACGTGGGCATTTTCGAAGAATCCGTGAGACCTTTAATCATGTGTTCTTGCCGGAGTCAGGGGCGCGTCGCAATTGTTCCATATATGGTGTGCCTGCATGTAACCTTCGCAGCATAATAGGGGGCAGCAGAGACCGCTTTGCAGTAGTCAGTGGATTTGCAGTGACCGTGTGGCGCGATCGAGTATAGATTTTGCACGCTTTGTCGTGATTTTCTTCATCGGCCTTATTTTCTTCATTGGCCTTAGCGTTGCTGTCTCAGCATCTTCCTTGCCTTTGCGAGCAGCTGCCTACAACTGCCGTTGTCGATGAAATGGGCGCTTCGTTCCTCTAATCCCAAACCCTGCCAGCGTTCTGTGTATTGCTGGCAGAAACAGTGCTGCCTCCATGCAGACTGACCTTAGCCAGTCGAGAAGGGTGACCGATGACTTTAATGATTGGACCTCTTCTCTCAAAGTAAGCATGCATCGCTGCCAGTGCATCGCCGGACTATGGCGAATGACACTGTAAATGTCATTCCAATCCAATGACCATTAGGTTACTGTCGTAAGGCAATGGGTATAATAGGTTCACCTTTGTTTGCAAAATGCAACGCCTATGGGTTTCCGTGCTCGCCTCACAGGCTGACTGTCCTGTTCATTTCACCGCACCTTTGATACCACGACGACCTCATCTGCGATTTTTCGTACCACTGCTGCTGGTCGTTTCGTTCCCTGTGTGTGCGTAATGCTTTCGCATTAATAAGCTGGCCGAAATTTAAACAATGGCAAGGTCCAATTCGGAGGCTTCTCCAAGTGCCAAACGCAGGGACTTGGCATTGCCAGAGAAGGGATATATACATATACATACATACACGCCTGCACCCGTCTATTGGTCCTCGCTGATCGCAATTTCGTGTCACACTGCAGGCGGCTGCTCCCGTCTCCCGTCAGGCTCGTGCATCCTCGTTGATTCTAAGGCAGCGAAGGAGAATTCGGTGTCCAGGGACCCGCTTCCAGCGTATGCAGTGTTTTTGCCGCGCGGGTGTCAGCTGCGACGCCGACGCACCAGTCGCTCTCGTCGTCCCACCCGAGGACATCTGGTGCACCAGGTGAGGAACGCTACCAGCGTTGCGCCGCAGTTGATACACTAGCGATGCAGGGTGTATCAGCTGCGGCGCAACACTTGCGATTGGTAACGAACTGCAGCGTCTCATTTCTCCTTCTCTCTTCGAGGTTTTTAAAGCGAAAACTTTACTACTTCCTTCCGTAGCTTGTTCGGCGTTTCATAACCACGTGACGTCGCCGAGCCGCAGCTGTGCTGAAACCGATACAGAGCGGGAGCTTCGAAAACAAACGAAAGGTGCATGACTGGCCCCTGGGACGGCGGACAGCTCAGTCGCGCTACGTGGCGGTAGCGGCAGATGTGCGCTGCATGGGTTGGCATTGACAACGTTGTGGCAGAAACGCCCCAAACGGCGCGACACAGAGGGAACGCATATGACGGCTATCATCGCGAAGCCTGTCCCACTCGGTTTTGATGGCTGCCCACATAAGTCCGTGTTCGCGTTCCCAATATGGGGCCTCGTGAGGTTGGCTTTCATAATGTCTCATACGTTCTTTATGAGATTAAGCGTGGTTGCCGCTACCGGAGGATTCTCCAAGTATCACAAAGTGGTATTTTCCTGTGCCGCCTGGACTGTTTTTGTTTGTTCATTGCCGCTGGCATTCACAACGTTCTACACTCCGATCACATTAAGGAAAGGAAGGGCGCGTAATTGGCTCCCTGGGGCCGTGGACGCCTCAGTTCAGCTTTCAGGTACGTTGCGGTGGTGAGAGAGAGATGGGGGCTGCATGCATTAACTGGCGCTGACAGCGTTGTGGCAGACACGCGTCACTGCAACAATAGGCCGCAGCGCTCACTGGGGGAGCAACCTCTCGCGATCAGCCATTAATTTAACAGGCACCTGCCAGGGTGGCAGGGTGGGCGCGCTGCCTGTATACACTTGATAAGGGATGTCCTTTCTCCAGTTTCTGTTTGAAAACGACGAATATTTGCGAGCAGCTCCTGAGGCGCCCACTTCTGTTACAAGTGCCATATCTCATTTCTTCGGTTCTCTGATGACATAGTGCTAGAAAAAATTGCTGGTTGTATAGCTCTGGTTAACCCTGGTCGAAAGCGGAAAGCTGCATGTCCCTGGCTACGTTTGAGGTCGGGCGACTGGCGTTTTCCATAGATAGCCATACTGACACACACAGTAGTAGTAGGAATTTTTTTATTTTTTAAACATGTTGCTTACTTCTCAACGACATTAAAGGCCCTTACATAAGACAGTAAATGATAATTGGTTTTATGGGAAATTAAATGGCGCAGTATCTGTTTCACATCTCGGCGGACACCTGAACCGCGCCGTAAAGGAAGGGATAACGGAGAGAGTGAAAGAAGAAAGGAAGAGGCACCACAGTGCAGGGCACCGGAATAATTTCGACCATTTCTGAGACTAGCGTCATTTCCTTTCCTTAAAATCAATTGTCCTTTCATTTTCCTTCGGTCCCTTGCGGGCGCGGTTCGAATGTCCACTGAGATATGTGAGACAGGCGTCATTTCTAATAGTCTCAACTCTACCTACATACAAGGTGAAACTTGAAGGCACACTGACCTCTACCTATATTCAAGGTCAAACTTGCGGCCTTGCTGACTG